>JAJLZQ010000038.1:0-138354 GCA_030572255.1 Kodamaea fukazawae
TGCCTCCACTCCCGTCTCTGCAGCCCCTCCCTCCAACACTTCCACTTTGATGGTGCCCTCCTACTCCCAGGCCCCCATTAGTCCCGGCGCCGCCCCCATCAGCGCCGTGGTTTCTGACTCGGACGCAGACCCTCTGCAGAAAAAGCGTAAGATTCAGTAACTGTGTCACTCCTTAGAAAAAGTTAACTGGTTGTTTGTATATTGTTTGGTCGGTCCGTGAAAACTGTATTTTTATGTGTATCAGTATTTAATAAATCGTCGTTTAGATTATTCCTCCTCCTGCAACCCCGAACTCTATTTCCAGAGAGCAACCATTTGTGCATCTACTGATAAGGATGTTCAACAAAAAGACTACAAGTAGACCCTCAAGCGTAGTCCACACCCAACTCACTATAGCAATTTAGCATTGCAAGCGGCATGTCAACCCATTCATGTGGTGCTGGATTCTGCTGGACCCTTCCCAAATGGTTCCGGCGTATGTTTTTTGCAGCTGGTGCTCCGTGGCTAATCCCGCGCTTAAAGTTAGGCTTTTCCCCCTCCTTCCGACGGCTCTCCGAACCACACCGTGGTGCTGTCCATCCACCAGAGCCTCTATACACTAGCAAATAAGCTTGGTGTGTACTATCGGGACTCCGTTCGTGTCTTGGCGGCTTTGTAGCATTTGGTTTGCCCGGCTTTATTGGGTGTCGTGTGTTTCTTGCCGTGCATGAGGTTGCAGCTTCCCGCAATGGCTGCAAATGGCAATATTTCTCAATATTCACCGAAAACATAGAGAAACCAGAGAAGTGGGCAAGGAGATTCTGGGGATGTGGGGCACCACACAAAGCTTAAAATTGGTTGTGGGGACGTAGTTGAGTGAAATAGTTTTTAAAAAACTCCTAAAATGTGTTCTACGTAGACTCATGTATACCAGTATATGATTAAATATAAATGTGAGATGTGAAGACACAACGAAAATGTATGAATTACCTAAGGGTTAACAGGACAAAACCAGACTTCGCCGTTGCTCGAAGAGGACAAACCAGACTTCGCCGTTGCTAGAAGAGGACAAAATCAGACTTCACCGTTGCTAGAAGAAGTAGCAGGTACTAGGTGCTCAGCTGAGCTGTGGTGTGAGCCGCTCACACAATCTCTCTCTTCAAAGGTTCTATGTAGCTAGCCTCAAGATCCTCCTTAACGTAGACAACATAGTAAGGAGTGGCAGTGTTGCCCTCGATAAAGTTGAAAACCTCCGATTCAGGAACCTCGGTGACAATTTCATCGTTGTACTTTCTGTACATGCCTGTCTTGGGGTCCTTGATGTAGATCCAGTAGTGCCCGTAACTGGCCTCACCACGGTGGATGAAGATGGCAAAAATCAGGTATCCCACTTGCTTGTAGTCAGCAAATTGGCGGCCCACCAAGTCACGCAACTCCTCCGTTTGCGCGTCAATCTCCTTGACCTCTGTCTTGAGTCTCTCCAGCTCCTGCTCCAAGACATTCAACGTGTTGGGGTCAACATACAAGGTTTCGTGGTTGAGGATCTTTGACTCCAAGAACTTCTTGGAAGTGATCAACGAGTCAATGATGTTCAACCCGGTCTGGGGATCGATCTTCAAGATCTCTTCCTTTCTGTTGGTGAGCTTTGTGATTTCCAGCTTCCACTTGAACACCTCATTTCTCTTGTGCAAGATCTCAGGGTCTTCGGTGTCCAAGTACCTGTCAACGTAGATCTTCTCGCTGAAGGGAATGTGCTCCAAAGACTTGTATGCCACGAGTCGCTCTCTATCAAACATGACTCTTTGGACGTGAAATTGCAAAATCTCGGGAAGCTCGCTGATGGTGATTGACTTCTTGACCAAACCTTCTTCCAAGTTGACCAAATCGTCACTGAAGTAGTTGTCCAATGCATCGTAGATATTCTTTGGGTGGTCGCTCACGTTGATGATCAAACTGAAAAACCGTTCAAATGAGATACGCGACTTTCCAGATGGAGTCAAAGGAGAAATGGTTTGCTTGGTTTTACCGTAGAACAACTTTTTGATAAGATCATATTGTTCTCCATCGTCATCCAACTTCTCCGGCACCAAGGCGGTTTCAATCAGGAAAGTCACGTTTTCAATACATTCGGTAACATCTTGTTGACGCCCAACTTCAATAGTGCTCTCCATTTGATCAGTGCTGATTGGGAGCAATTTCGACACCTCTGCATCTTGGAACGAAGAAACTTCAATGGGGTGGTTTTCTGTGCCAACAATGTCCAACTGACGCTCAGAAACGTCGTCTGTTTCCATGCGGTGCTCAATGTGATCGGTTAACTCATCCACATCAATCGCATCACTCACAATCTGCGAAGGTTCGCTTTCGTTGCCTAAGTCAATAAGATCGTCCTTGACCTCTTCATCTTCAATCACAACCACTTCAGGCTCTATTTTGAATGCAACAGGCTGAGATAACGGCAAAAATGACAAGTAGGCCAACTCCTTCGAAGGCTGCACGCACCTCTTGTTTGTGTGGATCATCTCTTGGAAGAGGTTTTGTAAATGATAAATAAATTGACAGGCTCTTTTGATTTCCAGTGTTTCAACCTTACGACCACCAATCTTTCTTTGACTGTCTAAACCTTCCGGTTCTTCATAATTAAGCACAAGGTCACGCAACGGCTTGAGAACAAAGTAAAACTGCAATAAAGAATTCAAATAACAGGTGTTACCAATGTTGTCCAAGCCTGTTGGCCATTCCGAAGCAGGAAGTAAGCTTGGGTCGCTTTTTCCTGTTTTCAAGAATTGAAGAAGGTTTGCTGACTTTCGTTCCTCAGCAACAACACCCAAGGCATATCTCAAAGTTCTAATGTCAATGTCGCTAGTCATCAGAAGGCTTGTGTAGCTATTGCAAATTTCCAAGTCTGTAGAACGGGTTGTCAATTTCAACAATGCAAGGGCTCTGGCATACGTGATTTCCGATTTCATTGGAATATGGAGACATTGTGGCATCTTGGTTTCAATGTAGTTGAGCAATACTATACTCTTACGATGCACAGCAATCAGCACCAAGACCTTTTGAGTAACCTTAATGTCAGGAGCATTGACGTTGAAGTTGTTTTGTTGAAAGATTTCATCCAACTTGAATTCGTAGGCAGTGATGACAACCTCGTCTTCAGTTACTGCCTCGACTCCCAACTTCTCCATCAGCCATTCATAAGGCAAGATCTCGGACTCAATGTGGTTTCTGATATTGTCCGAGTCTCTGGCTTTGGCAATGACGTTCAAGTTCTTTTGGAAAAAGGAATAGTTGTTGGGGTCACTCTTGAATGCATTGGAGTAGATGGAGGTGATGGTATCGTCTGCAATCGTGGAAGGATCCGAAATACCTTGACGCTCGATGTCTATACCTATCGAGCGTAATGCGCTAATATAATCATCATACCCAGCAAGTTCATTATTCTGGATGTACTTGTTTATCTTGTTGCTCTGCAAAAAGTTCGAAGTCTTCTTGAGGAAGTCAACGTAGTGAAGCTTGTTCTCCTTGTTAGATGCAACTGTGTTTTCAAAACACTTCAATATGAGTTCATCTTGGAAATAAGAGTTAATGCTCAAACTTATCATGAATGAAGGAGGTGAGTCTTCAACAAACTTGGATATACTGGCCTGTTTATCGTACTCTGGGATTTTGGAAAATATCATCAGCAAGTTTTCAGAATAAGTACAGAAGGCAAACTCGTCGCTAACTTGTTGAGCAATTGCTCTCTGGCGAGCAATAAAGTGGATTTCCTGGACTTTACGCATGTACAGTTCTTTCAACTCGGGCATGGTTGTCAACTTGGGAGGCACCAAGTCCTTGCCGTTCAAGGAGAAGCCCAACTTCAGAATGAGGTAATCAATATCAACCTGGGAATCTAAAGTAGTTGATTCTAAATTGATTGTTTTAATGTTTTCATCTGGTTTCAACATGATAGGGCCTCTCAAGACTTTGATCATCATTCTCATACACGTGAATTCGTTGGGGAGTGCTTCGGGAGATAACAGCGGGTGGGCCTCAAGGGCAGCTTCGTATCTCTTGGTAATTGTGTCGTGATCCGTCAAGATGAACATGTCCTTTGTCGAGAATTCGGACGAGTACACCAGCACCCTCAAGATGTGAGGAGAGTTGAGACACTTGAAGAAGGCGTCATCAACGAGCTGCTTTTCCGACTCTTCATGCTCACAATATCGTAAGTGGGCCAACTCTTCTGCTAACAAGTTGCTTTTGGATACTAGATGGTACTCGTTCTTCCCCTCCAGGACCAAGAATGGGTTGGTTGTCTTGGGGCGCAACACCAACAACCTAAAGTGGTTGACCTCGTCGAAGGAGTTGGTGATCAAGCCTCGAATCACCACCAATTGCTTTCCGTCCACGTCGATTTCCTCCGAGGAGGGCGCGTAGGGCAAGTGGTTGTTGAGGATCTGGAGTTTGTAGTCGGTGATCTTGTTGAACTGTCTCAACTTGGATGCGTAATCAATTGGCCTAGCACGAAGAAGAGACTTTCCAGACGCCGCCGAATACGGAACCGTCCATCTCACGTCGTCCAAAATACGATTAAGGGTCTTGAATGGTAGGCTTTTCAAGTCGAGTGTGGGAGGCGGCGCTTCTGGCGCTTGTTGCTCTTGGTGGACTGCATGACCCTGGACCCGGCCTGCAAGCGGCCCGCTCACCTTGTCGCTGGCTGTCGAGTGGTCAGCAGCAACCTCCCTGCTTCTTGCTTCTTCAGGTGGACTGTCTTTCCCTCTGACACTATCTCCAATTCCCGAATCCTGTGTCATGTTCTCGAATGTGTTTATAAAATTTGAGATCAAGGATAGAAAACCAAGATTTTACTGAGAACTCTAATGACAGAAGACGTCAGGAAGTGGCGGAGCGGCCCCACAAACTGCTCCTAAGCTTACAGATCGTGTTGTATATCTACAAGGACACCAGGGCACGACAGAGGTTGAAATATGTGTGTTTTCGGCCCATAGCTCACGTATGTGTTGTCATTTTGGTTGTTTGTGGGATCTATACTGTGACAGAGCAAATTGACAGTGCTGGGGCTAGGTTTTTCCACCCTAGGTCAGGGTTTTGGCCCGATTCCACCGAAATTTGGCTGCCTGCTCCCACCTAGTGGTGTGGACGGAAATAATACCCATTTCTAGTGGATTTTCGAGGGAATTGTGGCCTGGTTGGTGGTATCTAGCCGCTAGCCCTTAACAGTACTTAGTGGGATTGCGCTACGCAAAATAAATTTTCAAGCATGAACCAACAGATAGATTTGGACAAGATCCGAGAACGGTCGGACGGGTCCGTAGGAGGGATGATCAGCGAAGGTTTCCAGGAGGTGGTGATCAACAATCCGTACTTTGCAGCGGGTGGTGGTCTCATGCTCTTGGGAACGACGTTGGCGGTGGCCCGTCAAGGTGTGATCAAAGCGTCTGGCTTCATCTACAGACAGTTGCTTGTTGATCTTGAAATCCCATCTAAAGACAAGTCGTACTTGTGGTTCTTGGAGTGGATGTCCCAGCACAAGAACCGGTCGTCACGCCACCTTTCTGTGGAGACCAACTACGTGCAGCACGACAATGGGGCTGTTTCCACCAAGTTCCTGTTGGTGCCCGGACCGGGCAAGCACTTGATCAACTACAAGGGTGCATACATGTTGGTGAACCGTGAGAGACTGGGCAAGTTGTTGGACATGACGAGTGGGACGCCTTTTGAGACGGTCCGTCTCACCACCTTGTACCGGGACCGTTTCTTGTTCCAGAAGCTCTTGGACGACGCCAAGAACCTAGCATTGAAGGCCAGAGAAGGCAAAACGGTCATCTACACGTCGTGGGGCCCCGAGTGGAGGCCCTTTGGGCAGCCCCGCAGAAAACGTCAGTTGGGTTCGGTCATCTTGGACGAGGGCATTGGCCTCAAGATCCAGCAGGACGTGAAGGACTTTTTGACCAGCGGCGACTGGTACCACAGCCGTGGGATTCCGTACCGCCGTGGGTACTTGTTGTACGGGCCGCCGGGAAGCGGCAAGACCTCCTTCATTCAGGCTTTGGCGGGGGACTTGGACTACAACATCTGCATCCTCAACTTGGCCGAAAAGAACTTGACGGACGACAGGTTGAACCACTTGATGAACCACATCCCCGAGCGCCTGATTTTGTTGTTGGAGGACGTGGACGCCGCCTTCAACAAGAGAGAGCAAACCAACGAGCAAGGGTTCGGGTCCGGAGTCACTTTCCTGGGCTTGTTGAACGCCTTGGACGGTGTGGCCAGTGCCGAGGAGTGCATCACTTTCATGACCACCAACCACCCAGAGAGACTAGACCCAGCATTGTTGCGTCCGGGCAGAGTCGACGTCAAGGTTTTGATCGACAACGCCTCCGAATACCAAATTAGAGAGATGTTCTTGCGCTTCTACGAGGGCGAAGATGCCTTATGCCTGGAGTTCATCTCCAGATGCAAGGAGTTGGGTTTGGACAAGATGTCCACGGCACAACTACAGGGATTGTTTGTATATAATAAGAGAGATCCTCAGGGTGCCATTGACATGGTCAAGGACCTCAAGGAGCAGTCTGCCATGAAAATATATTAGTGTACATAGAATAGGCGGAATGCATGTAAGGGTACTGCCCTAATGTTAGAAGTTTTCAGTAAATGGTGCTTTCACTGGTGTTTTCAGTGGAGTTTTAGTAAACCACTTCATTGAACCATAGCTTTGATGATTTAGTTGACTCTCGAACCCAAACTTGGGACCTTTTGATCTGTTACGTGCCATGCTATGGGGTGAACGTCCTTATTGAACGGGGCTATATTCCAGGGCTATGAGGCCATCTTCTAGGGTTTTGGAGTAGGGGATAAGTGCTTGGAAGAGTCTGTAGCACTAGGCAGACGTCACTTTCGTCATTCACCTTGTAAACCTCGTGTCGGTGCCGTTTGTTTACATGTCTCGTAATCTTCATAACCAAAACAGTGAAGACACACCGAGGTTTCTAGGCTCCTCCAGTGTCTCCACTCCAGGTATCCCCCCAACTACCCCCTATACTTCTTCAACAACATCTTCTGGGCCTTGTTCAACCTATACTTTGTGATTTCGCCCTCCTCGCCGGCCCCGCCAGTCTCGGTGGAGCCTGCCTCTTTCACGAGCTCGTTCATGTAGCTGACGTAGATCAAGTACACCAACAAATCACAGTTGTCCTTCTTGAGTTTGGGCTTGGACACGCCCAGGTCGGCTGCCGTGCCGGCCAACTGGCCCTCCAACACCTTGCGGAACTTGGCCTGGTTGTATGTCTTCATGGCGAATGTCTCTCTCACAAGACAAATTGAGAGTGTTTTAAGTTGCCGTTGAGAACGTGACTGCGGATCTTTTTAGCAACTTCAACTTCACCCAGCCACTCACTTTCCAGTTCGTCTACCACCATGAAAATAGAAGCACTCTACAGATTGGGTGCTGTTGCGGTATTCAATTTGGCTCCGTTGTTGGTGCAAGCCAGCCAAGTGGGCGATTCTGCCAACACAATCACGATAACTGACCGCTCCGTGTGGCACTCCTCGTTTGATAAGATAAAGCGTGGGGTTGTCTTCAACGACTTGTTCGAGGTCAACGAGAACTTTGCCAGGTCCCAGATGGACAAGCCCAAGACGCCGCCGGAGGACTGTCCGCCGTGCTTCAATTGCAACTTGCCCAACTTTGAGTGCACGCAGTTCTCCCAGTGTAACGCCTTCACGGGCATGTGTGAGTGCCGTGATGGGTACGGTGGCATGGACTGTTCCGAGCCTTTGTGTGGGTCTTTGGCCGACGGCAACGGCAGAAGACCCGCCAGGAAAAAGGATGAGGCCTCTTGTCACTGTAAAGACGGTTGGTCCGGTATCAACTGTAACCTCTGCACAGACGACTACGTGTGCGACTCCTTCATGCCCGAGGGCGTCAAGGGAACCTGCTACAAGTCCGGAATCATCGTCAACAAGTTCCACCAGATGTGTGACGTGACCAACCCCAAGATTATCTCCATTCTCAACGGCAAAAAGCCCCAGGCCACCTTCAGCTGCAACAGGACCGCCGGCGCCTGTGACTTCCAGTTCTGGATCGACCAGAAGGAGTCCTTCTACTGCTCCTTGGACAAGTGCAAGCTCGACTACGACTTGAAGGCAAACACCACCCGCTACAACTGTGAAAACGTGGCCTGCCAGTGTTTGCCAGACAGAATGTTGTGTGGCGAGGCGGGCTCCATCGATATTTCAGACTTTTTGACGGAAACAATCAAGGGCCCAGGTGACTTCACCTGTGACTTGGCCAAGAACAAGTGCCACTTTTCCGAACCAAGCATGAACGACTTGATTTCTTCTGTCTTTGGCGACCCTTATATCACCTTGACTTGTAAGTCGGGAGAATGTCTCCACAAGTCCGAGATCCCAGGATACGATTTGCCAGACCATTCAAAGTTCACTTTGGGTAACAAGTTGTTGATTCTTGGTTTCGTGGGTGTTTGTACCTTACTTGTTGTCACCTCCATCTACAACATCAACAAGTCTCCATTGTTCAAGGGCTATTCCTCTGTGGATGGCTTTGACGCAGACACCAGTGACCTCAACAAGAACTTCACTCCAACTACCATTTCCTTTGAAAACGTCAGTTTCACCGTCAACGAAAAGAAAATCCTCAACAAGGTGTTTGGTGTTGTGCAGCCAAGCGAGTGTCTTGCCATCATGGGTGGTTCCGGTGCCGGTAAGACCACGTTGCTCGACATCTTGGCAGGAAAAGACAAGAACGGGGACGTTGAGGGAGAAATCAAGGTCAACGGAAACACCTTATCTAAAAAGGATTACAGAAAGATTGTTGGGTTTGTGGACCAAGAAGACCACTTGATTCCAACCTTGACTGTCTATGAAACCGTTTTGAACAGTGCTTTGCTCAGATTGCCAAGAAGTATGACCATTGCCAGAAAGGAAGCTAGAGTCATCGAGGTGTTGAGTGAATTGAGAATCCTCAACATCAAGGACAGAATCATTGGTCTGGACTTCAAACGTGGAATCTCTGGTGGTGAAAAGAGACGTGTTTCGATTGCTTGTGAATTGGTCACCTCCCCTTCGATTTTGTTCTTGGATGAACCAACCTCTGGTTTGGACTCCTACAATGCCCGTAACGTTGTCGAAAGCTTGGTCAAGTTGTCTCGCGACTTCAACAGAACTGTCATTTTCACCATTCACCAGCCTAGATCTAACATTGTTTCGCTCTTCGACAAGTTGTTGTTGTTGAGTGAAGGTGACTTGATTTATTCTGGAGACATGATCAAGTGTAACGACTTCTTCACCTCCAATGGCTTCAAGTGCCCATTAGGATACAACATTGCCGACTATTTAATCGACTTGACTGTGGACCAAAAGAAGGCCACAGAGCTGAGTGTTGCTGAAATCGGCGATCCTCACGCCAACTACCTTTCCAACACTACCGGGGAGGTCGACACGACGAGGGAATGGGAACACTACGCTATCCACCGGGACGAATATCAACACGAACAACTGAGTCTGCAACAAAAGCAACAGGACCCTCAACTTTCCCCACTGGAAAGCGCTTCTTTCCATCACATCAAGAGCCGTCTTGCAAACATCTACGCCGAGTCACACATTGCGTTGGAGGTCCAAACCGAGATTTCCAAAATCAACGACCTGCCAGTTCCACTTGACTTGCTGAGCCAAAACTTGAAGCGTGCTAGTATTCCTTACCAGATTCTTGTTCTTTCTCTGAGAACGTTCAAGAACTTGTACAGAAACCCCAAGCTTTTGTTGACTCAATACTTCTTGTCCTTGGTTGTTGGTGGCTTCTGCGGTTACCTTTACTACAGCGTCACCAACGACATTAGTGGGTTCCAGAACAGATTAGGGTTGTTTTTCTTCATGTTGGCCTTCTTTGGATTCTCTTCCTTGACAGGCTTGCCATCCTTTGCATCGGAAAGAATTATCTTTATCAGAGAAAGAGCCAATAATTATTACCACCCAATTTCCTACTACATTTCCAAGATCATTTGTGACGTGATTCCTTTGAGGGTGCTTCCTCCAATCATCTTGGTTAGTATTGCTTACCCATTGATAGGATTGACCATGGAACACAACGGATTTTTAAAGACCGCCTTGGTGTTGATCTTGTTCAACCTTGCGGTGGCCGTGGAGATGTTGATCATTGGTATTTTGATCAAGGACCCAGGCACCTCCACCATGATTGCCGTGTTGGTGTTGTTGTTCTCGCTCTTGTTTGCTGGGTTGTTCATCAACAGCGAAGACCTCAAGATCCAGATCAAATGGTTGGAATGGATCTCGGTGTTCCACTACGCTTATGAGGCCCTTGCAATCAACGAAGTCAAGGACTTGATGTTGAGAGAAAAGAAGTTTGGTTTGTCGATTGAGGTGCCGGGTGCTGTGATTTTGAGCACCTTTGGGTTCACTGTGTCTGCTTTCTGGAAAGATGTCACGTTGTTAGGTACATTACTTGGTGTCTTTGTTGTGTTGGGATACATCTTCTTACATGCCTTCACTTACGAGAGAAAGTGAGTTAACTAAAAGAGTAGAAAACGTATCTATATTTAAATAAAATAGAATATACAGAAAAGGAGTCTATTACAGGCAGCGTATTTATATTTAAGATTACGGAAATGTTCTGTATTTAAGATTACAGACAGCGTATTTACATTCAAGACTACGAAAACGTATCTGTATTTAAGATTACAGAAACGTATATAAGATTATACGGAAAACGTAACAATATTCAAGTTTACTGAAAACGTATCTGTATTTAAGATTACAGAAACGTAAGATTATACGGAAAACGTATCAATATTCAAGTTTACTGAAAACACATACATACTCAAGGTTATAAGGAAAACGCATCAATATTCAAGGTTATACTGAAAACACTTCCATATTCAAGGTTATACAGAAAACACATTCAAGAAAACACATCCATACTTAATATTATACAGTCATTATCTTTTGGAACATTAGTTTCTTCAACTCTGCAAGGTTCAATTGGTCTTTGGGAACATCGAAACAGAACTCGCTCTGGGTTATTGGGGATATGGTGGGCTCGTCACTGGGATCGTGGTAGGAGGTTAAATATGGATGGGCCAACGCCTGATCTACCGTTATCCTCTTGCTAGGATCGAATTCGAGTAATTTCAGTAGCAAGTCTATTCCAAGAGGGTTGACGGGCACGCCAGGTGTCCGCCTTAAACGACCGGAGTGGCTGTTGATATAGTTGGAAAGGTTTGGTTTTGCTTTGAAGGGTAGTGAGTTGACAAACTCTCTGGCTCGCTTGGATTTGATACACATGAGTTCGTCTCCGTTTGGAGTTCCAAGAACATCGAAGATGAGAAGTATCTGGTTGCGGTAGTCGGAACCTGGAAAAAGTGGAACATATGTGAATAACTCGCCCAAGATACACCCGACGGACCACAAGTCGACTGCTGTGGAGTACTGCGATGCGGAGAGCATGATTTCGGGTGCTCTGTACCACCTTGTCGCCACGTACTCGGTCAACAGCGAGATTCCTGGGGTTTCCTCGCCGTCTAGCAACCTGGCCAAACCAAAGTCTGCAATCTTGACGTCACAATGGTTGTTGATGAGGACATTCTCAGGCTTCAAGTCTCTGTGGATGACGTTGGCACTGTGGATCATCTTGAGGCCCCGCAAGAGCTGGTAGACTATGTACTGGCAGTGGTCATCGCCAAGAACCTGCGTTTTGATGACCCTGCTCAAGTCTGTGGGCATGTACTCCTGGATCAAGTAGACCTCGTTGAAGTGGGCGTAGTCCTGGGGTTTCTGGACGTCGAAGAGCTGGATGATGTTCTCGTGGTCCCTGAACTTGCGCAACAAGTTGATCTCACGGAGGGTGCGTAGGCTGAACAAGGTCAGCTCAAAGGGCACCACCTTCTTGATGGCGACGGTGGTGTTGGTGGGGAGGTGGACGGCCGAACAGACGACGCCGTAGGCACCCTGGCCCAACACCTTGAGCACCTGGAAGGAGCTGGAGATGTTGTACACCACGCGCTTCATTCTGGAGCTGTGGTTCAAAGAACTCACCACCTTCATGCCGCTGGCATCGTAGTAGACGTCTTCAATGCCTGCCATTGTGTTTGCTGGGTATGGATCGACAACCGATGGCCTTTATATCTGGGTTCCATGTGGTGGTTTTTTGCACCCAAAAGAGAAGCTGCGAAAACTGCCAGATGTGGGAGTTTCAGGCATCGACATGAAACGATACACTTGACAGGGATCTGGCATAGGAAGGAATAGAGAGAGGTAGAGCAGAGATAAGAAGAAGAGGTGTATGAGGCAGGATTTTGAGGCAGGTTTTTGAGACATGTTTCTGAGACATGTTTCTGAGACAGGTTTCTGGTTGGAGACAGGTTTCTGGTTGGTGGGTGGTGGCCCCTACGAGTGCACCATCAACGAAGCAGTTGATCAGCACACCACTGCACTCACTTCAGCACTCACACTTCCCTGCAATAATCTACCACTTAGTTGCTTCACCCCAACATCGCCGATGCAAACGTACTGGCTGCTGGATCGAGACGGCACAACGACTTTTGACTCTTTCGGCCATCGAGTTTTTCCTCATTGCTGCCCCGCATTGGGTGTGCGCTCTCAACCACCGCCCAAGAATATTCGTTCCAGATAAGCAACAAGACAAGGGGTGCGGAGGGTCCATGCACACACCAGCAAATACGGCAGGCCAACAGGACGGAGGGCCAATGTGGGCAGTCCCGGTGGATCGGAGGGCCGGAGCTATGCTGCGGGGCAGGCGGAGTTATTCTCATCACCCTCTGCATCTAATTTCCATGGGGTTTCCCCACATTCAGCCCAGACAAAAGAGGATCGACTAGCCCCGTCAATCCCCTAGGCCTCTTCCCCACCTTGCATCGCATTGCACTCCAAGCATTTTTTTGTCTATTAGCGGTGCTCTCCAGTTTAGTTGCCCGTGCAGACAATCCACTACGACATTCTATTTTTGGTCAGCAATGCCGTCGTCGAGTCATCACCTCGTCAGCGAACCCAGCCTGACCTCGTGACCACTGGGTATCACGGAACACGTAGACACACCAGCGCTTCCATCTTGGTTCTCCTCACCACAAATCCAAACACTCCCCCACATACACTCCCCCACATACACTCCCACCAAAACACTCCCATCAAAACACTCCCACCATCCACACTCCCACCACACTCCCACCACACTCCCATATATCAAAACACACTGCCCTCCCCCATGTAAAAGGCAACTTGTCCGAGTGGTTAAGGAGAAAGATTAGAAATCTTTTGGGCTTTGCCCGCGCAGGTTCGAATCCTGCAGTTGTCGTTATTTTTTTTTTGCGGGAGATGGGGACGACACGCGCGACATTAGCAATCCTCCTCATGATCGCTTGCATATTTCCAAAAGGGGGAGCTGCCTCATTGAGAAGTGAGCTTCGTCACGAGCTGTTCGCTGCTCCACACACATTCGTCCCCAGCACTCCAGGGCCGCCCGCAAGTGGCGTGAGAGGGTGGCCAAAGGTGCATAAGTGCCGGGGACGGGCGTGGGCGTATCTGTGGGTGTGTTTGGCGGAGCCCGTTGGCTCTGTGCACGGGCTTGGCCGATCAAAACAAGCAAGCGGTGTCCATCTCCATTTGGCCCGCTCCCCGCAACCGCCCTTCTCTACGCTATGTGCAACTCGTCGACCCTTGTCCACATCAGCAGGAAATTACAACACAAAAGGCGAGGAGTCTCCTACTAACAGCGAGGGTTTTGTGACACTAAAATAGAGGTCAAACATTATTTTGGGAATCTGCTAATTTATAAACGCCAACCATTCTTTTCAAGTCAACACAAGCAGCCAGCAAAGAGACATGCCAGAACAGAGCCGAGACTCATTTGACTTGAACGCTTTGCGGGACATGGTGGAGCAGCACCCTTCGTCGTACAACGGGTTCCAGGGCAACGACGTGAACTGGTTTTTACGTGACAACTCTGTCTCCCACCCGGCGGGGAGCTCTGAGAGCTCGAGCGACCTCAGTCTTGGGTCCGATACGCCCAGAAGTGTGCCCCGAGTGAATGCGCTCCCGCCCCTTGGCCACGCCCAGACGTCGCCGGCACCGCAGGCGGTCCCCCCGCCCGTTTCCGCCGGCGCCATGGCCCCAGGCACGGTGCCCGCCGCCAACCGCATGCCCGCCAGACGGAGAAGCGTGTCCAGCGTCAGCTCGGCGGCACTGCGGGAGTCGTCGTCGCCACCGGGCGGCTTTTTCAACAAGCTCAAGGGCAAGTTCAGAAGGGAGTCCGTCTCCGGACCGGGCGAGCTGTACAGGCTGCACCCGCAAGAAGACTCAATCTCGCCCTTGGACAAGGTGCCCCCCACAATCAGCGAGTCCAGCACCAAACAACAACTGCAAAACGGATGCGACATTGACGAGTACGTCAAATTCTACAAACAAAAGGAAATCAGAAGAGGCTCGGTGCTGAGAAAGTCGTCCGTGTCCTCAGAGGCGCCCAACAACCTGAGCTACCAGGTGATCAACCCGTTCGATACAAACATCACGGGCGCCGTTCTTGAGGAAAAACAAAAGGAAAAGGAAAAGGAGGACGAAAAGGAGCACAGCAAGTTCTCCTTTATGCGCCGTAGATCGACCCTGCAGTCTGTGGGGGCCGCCAGCGACAGAAAGAGCGTCTCGGGGCCCTCCTCGTCCCACTTTTCGCCTTCGCCATCACCCGTCGCCCCCTCCGAAAAGACCAAGTTGCCCTCTGCCCTCGTTTGCGAGGTGCCCGAGACCAACTTGGACCTCCACCCTGCATTTAAGAACTTGAAGCCCTTGAAGAGGGTTGCCTTCCACTCGACCACCTTTTTGATTGACCCGCCCCAGCAAATCCCGTCCCGTACCCCGAGAAGGGGAAACGTTGACATATTGCCTGGCGGCGTGGTCAAGATCAACCCGTTGACCGAAGAAGACAAGGCTGCCATTGAAAAGTCCCAGATGGGCTTGGGTGGCGGCATTGTTGTCGGGGGCACGGGCGCCCTCCACCACACGCCCAAAGTGGACGACGACGACGACCTGGACGGAGACAATACCTCAAAGCCCGACATTGACGAGCCTGCAGTCGATAAGAATGCAAAAAAGATCAGCATCGATAAGCCCACCATCAGTCACTACCAGAGACACTTTGACGCTTCGCCCGTCAACTACGACCTCCCCGTGCAGAAGATGGCGCTCGACTTGATGTACACTCGGTGCTGCCACTTGCGAGAAATCTTGCCCATCCCCGCCATTCTCAAGCAAATCCCCAAGGGGTCCATGGCCCCTTTGCCCATCCTTCAAATGAGAAACCCCGCCCCCACCATGATCGAGGTCCAGACCTTTGCGGACTTTATCCGAATCGCCCCAGTCATCACTCTTTCCTTTGACGGGGTGCATCTCTCCTTGGAACAATTGAAAATCTTGCTCTCGGCCATGAGCGCCAAAACCCAATTGGAGCACTTGTCCTTCAGAAACACGCCGATCGACTCGGAAGGCTGGTCCTTACTCTGTTGGTTTCTTTCCCGGAACAAGGTGCTCAAGAGATTGGACATCACCCAGTGCCCCTCGCTCTCGGTCAATGTGTTGAAGCGCCGCAAGAAGAAGTCCTCGGCAGAGTCCAAGAAGTTTGAGGTGGACTTGCCCAGAATGCGCTGCAACAACGAAAATAGAGCTGACATGGACTGGAACTTGTTTGTTGCAACCTTGATTGCCAGAGGCGGGATCGAGGACTTGATCATGACGGGTTGCTGCATCAATGACATTGACGTCTTTAGAAAGTTGGTTATCCGTGCGCTTCTGAAGAAAACAGTCAGACTCGGCCTTGCCTACAACAAATTGACGGCCGAGCACTTGAAGATCATCTCCAGATACTGGTTGTTTAGACCAAACTCACTTGGTTTGGACTTGGGCTTCAACGACTTTCTGCACCCAAGCATGTTGAAGGCCATTCTCGAGCAGGCCGCGGAACCCGAATTTGCAGCCAACTTGGCAAAGTGTTCCTTGACCTTTTTGAGTTTGAACTCAACCCACAACGAGCTCACCGAAGACTTCAAAACCTTTGTCGATAAGGTGTTGCTCAAGTTCCCCCGCTTGAGATACCTTGACTTTTCCAACAACACCAAATTTTTCCAGACATGCAGCAACGATAAGGAAAAGGAGGCGGCCAACGTCAAGTACTTCACCTCGAAACTCCCCTTGTTCCCAGCCTTGATGAGGTTGCATGTTGAAAACAACAACTTTTCCAGCGAGTCCATCATCACCTTTGCAGAGATTCTTCCCTTCTGCAAGCTAGCCACCTACTTTTCGATTGTCGGCAACAAGTTGGAGTTGATTGCAGCGTCGGCCTTGATTTTGGCATTGAAGAACTCGTCCTCCATGATCACCTTGGACTGTGACTACGACCAATTGCCCGATTTCTTCAAGGATAAGATTGGCTTGTACTCGATGAGAAACATGGAAAGAAACTTGTATAAAGAAAAAGACGGAAGTGCCGCCATTCCACTTGGCCAGGCGCTCGAGCCCAAGGTGGGCAACACCTCGGACGAGTCCGACTCGTTGACCAACCAGTTGAATGTGATTTTGGAGCTCAAGGCCAAACACGAGTTGGACTTGAACTCCCCCGAGGTTGTCAAGTTTGTGGAAAAGTCCCACAAGGTACGTACAGAGTTGAAGAAGGTGATTGACGAGTTGCTCAAGGTTCAATTGAGAGGTGAGTTGAACCTTGAAGGAAAGGAGACGTTGATCAGGTTCATTTTCATTGACTCTTCGATTGAAAAGGGCATTATGCTCATTGACCCCAGCTTGGTGGACCAGTGTCGTCCCCACCTCCTGACCATGATAAGGGCCGGGGAGAATCCCAACACAGACTTGAAGATGATCAACGCCACGAGAATCAACAGTGAGGACGGCAGCCCTCCAGGCTCCACCATGGGGTCCGACGACCAGCGCAACACCTTCCAGGAGAGTCTTTCTCCGTTGAACAACTCTCGTTCGTCCTCCAGAGTCAACTTGCAGTCGTTGGACAGACAGGAAGGGTCGTTCCTCAAGTTGTCCAAGTTGAACAAGTACCACGACGCCAACAACGAGTTTTTGTTCAAGGAGTTTAGCGACTTGAATGGAGAAGAGATCAGAAAGAAGTTGCTTGCCGTGGACTACAACGCCTTGGACAAGGTGATTGGGTACTTGGAGAGCTTGAAGCTGCGCGGTCTCTCGTTGGAGAAGATCTTCCACATGAGCGAAGACGCCTACCACTTAAGATTAAGGGAAGAAGGCATGGAGATTGAAGACATCAAGCAGAAATGGAGAGAGTTGGCCTTGAAGACTTCACTGGATGACGTCAAGGTGAGCGTCAAGCCCGCCAGCTCCGAGGAAAGCGAACTTGCCTCGCCTCCTCCAGAGGAATTGGAAAACATGGGCCAGGGTGTCAATGCTGCTTACGACGAGGTTTTGAAGAATTTTCTTCCCAAGTAGTTAACCAGCGTCGACTAATATTCCCAGATATGGGATTGACAATGGTACTAGTAATTATAGATAATAGAGATAATGTTGTAAAGATGTAGGGGAAGTGGTGAGTTGCAAGATGAAGGAAGGTGGTATTCTTGAGGTACTACTAATAGCCAAAGCTAATTCTGTATCTTCTGCCAGGAATGTCTTGCCAGAGGTACTTGTGCCTTCAGTTTCATCTTGGTGGAGCATCAAAACGTCACACCAGAACACGAGGTCCTTCTCGTTGTCTTCCAAGAGATCTTGGAACATCAAAACATCCAATAGACTACAAATACCACAACATCCATTTCAGAACACACATGCCACAACATCCATGCCAGATGAATTATCGTAGCTCTGTCTTCCATATTTCACTCGTATTCCACTGATTTGCTTAAAACTTGTCGACTTCTTTCGATTTGACTTAATACGGTCTCTTCACAGCTCTTCTACTTTGCTTCACATCCACACTTGAATCAGATTCACTTTCCCCTTCCCATACCCCCCTTACCCCCACTCTACGTTCACTCCGTTATTCCTTTTATTATAATACAAGTTAATAGTCGTCGTCATCGGAATCAAAGCCGGGCTCTGGACGACTCAACTTGGAGACGCTGGCGCCTTCTTCGTCGTCACTGTACTCGCCCGGCTCGTCGCCCCTCTTGTCGGCCTCGGCGGCCAAGTCCTCACAGGCGTCGATCCAATCCGAGTAGATGTCCACCGGCTGGGACAAGCTATGTATGGCCGTCTGGAACGACTGGCCACAGATCTTGCAGTGTAGTTCGCCAAGGAGGTTCTTCTTGTCCAAGGTGCAAATGACAGACTTCTCGTGGTTGCAGAACAAACACGTGAACGTGGTGTCCAACGTCTGTTTGATCTTCTTCTGTGGTTTGGCCGATGACTTTCTCTTTCCCATGGTTGCTGATGTTGTTGAGAATTTGTTTTTCGTGGGCCGAAGTAGCACTGAAAAGAACGGTGGAGAGACAGGAACGACAGAGGACGACACAACAGGAATACACACTGGGAGAGGTGCTACAGAAGGGAGGTCCTTCAATTGGTGTTTGCTGGGTGCTGTTGGGTGGGATTGGCTGGAATTTGAGGTCCAGGCACCCGGTATCAGCTCATAGCGATGGTCCCATGGAACAGATACGAGTGAAGATGGGAAGATGTGATGAGATATGATGGGGAGATGTGAGATGGAGAGTTATGGTAAGGGAGTAATAGTGAAGTGGAATGTCTAAGAGAGGTGAGAAAGGATGGGAAGTGCATGGTATGACTGAACTGGCTGGGGTTGCTGGAGGTCCTGGACTGGGAGAGCCTGCTCTGGACTGTTCGGGGACAATACTACCTCCAAAACCGACCTCGTGCAAGCTTAACTTACCATTCAGGTTAGCTAATAATACATTGTTTTGTTCAATCACCCAATTCCCATCCTTTTTACACTTGTAAGTCGTTATTATGCTTAGTTTATAGAATTGGCACCCGTTCAACAACTTCTGGTCTTGCTTTATCACCTATCGACCATGCGTTCAGTTGTTCAACAACTCCTGGTCCTCAATTCTTATCAAATCTTCGTTATGCTTAGTGGAAATTAGTGAAAACGATCACTTTAACATGGTTCTTCTTGTCAAACCTTCGTCATGTTGTGGAAATTGATCATCTGGACAGAAAATCCTCCGTTTGAACATTCTTAAATGCTCAGTGGATCACTTCTTTTGAAGCTTCTTTCAAAAACGCTTGGAAGCATTTCTTCACCAGATTCTGGTCCTCCAATCACACCTTCTAAAATGCTGAAACACTACTTCTGAACCTTATTTCAACAACTTTTGGAAGCAAGTCTGATGATCAACTCCTGGTCCTCCATTTTCAACATCGTCATGCATTTGGAAGCGATGTGTCCTCCTCAACCAAATTCCCTTCAAACCTTTACTTCGTGGAAATGCTTATCTCCTAGTCCTCCGCTTCATCCCTGCTTATTCAACAACTCCTGGGTCCTCTTCTTTAGTCTCATCTCCATTCTCACCTTCTCAAACCTCATGCGCTCGGCCTTTGGGTCTGGAGGCGTGGGCGTTGGGCTCCTAGATGGAGGAGCCGAATTTGTGGGAGTGTAGTTCATGATGGTTCTAAGAGTTGGGTTGTAGGTTGCATTGAGCTTTCGTCCCATTTCGTACAACTGCAAGTCATTTGCCGAAGCGTCGTACAATTTCAAGGAGTCCTTGACCAAGGCTGTCACCAGGGCGTGCTTGTCTGTGGCCTTGATGTGGTAGTGCAACAAGAGCGACAAGGCCTCGCCAAAGTCGCAGGTGATCAAGTCTGTCTTCAACTGGATGAGCATCTGGATGATCAGGAACATGACCAAGTCGGGGATGGCCTTGAAACCATGGGGGTTGCACACCAACTTGTCCCAGTACAACAGCACCACCTCCAAGCTGTTGTTGTTGACCAACTCACGCAACAAGAGAAGGCGCAAGTAGCGGATGATCCACAACTGGGACTCAATCTTGAGCTTGTTGATCAAGTTGTAGTGGATCAACTGGTCCACCTTCATGAGGTTGATGTTGAACTTGTCTATGGAGCGCCACAAGGCGGCCTCTGTCTGGTAGAAGCTGGCAATGACGCCGCTCTGGATGCAGAACTTGTTGATGACGGTGAAGACGTCGTGGCAGATGTAGTTGAGGTCGAACATGTTGAGAATCATCAAGTCCTCCGAAGTGTAGGCCTCGTTTCTGTTGATGGCCACCGATTCCTTGTAGAAGTGCATGTAGATGAGACCCAGGATCTCGTGGAACCCTTGCTTGTAGCCCACCTCCGAGTTGCATTTGGCCCACACGTAGAGCACCTGGATCAAGTGCTTACGGACGCGGAGCAGGTGGGGCTGTGACGGCTGGAAAAAGTCCTCTCCGGGGAAGAGACGGTCGATGTCCATGATGATGGTCTCCAACAAGTCGACGTCTGACTCGGTGACAATGTACTCTGTATTGGCAGGACCATGTCCCGATGCCAAAGGGTCGCCCACGGCCACCCGTGTGAGCGCCACGGGTCGTCTTCTAGAGTGGGTCCTGGATACCTTCAGCGGCGACGCCAGGCGGGACCGGGGGTCGCCCAACGGCGTGCGGTTGACCCGCTGGTAGTAGGGCGAATCGCCCCCAAGGCGGTTCCACGGCACCACCATGTCCGCCCGGTGCACCAACTCCTCGAAAGTGGTTCTTGTGGTGGCCAACGGGCTGTCCCAGGTCTGTATCTTCAAGCTGTCTGTGATCAAGGTACACTTCCACACCAAGGTCCGGAGAAAGTGCAGAGAGTTGCGGAAATTGTACTCGTTTTCAACCACACTGTTCTTGAAGTGGGCCATGCTGCCCTTGTACTTGTCTATGGTCAAAAGGACCCTCGAGATGATCTCGTTGTCCGCCATGGTAGGGAGATCAGTGTTGTTGTTTTCTGGGGATTTGCGGCTGTAGAAAAAAAAGTGACAGGCTTCAGAAAAACATAAACAGCAGCCATGGCCGAGGAGAAGGACCTTCAGCAGAGCTTAGATGCGTTGGCTGAGTTGGAGACACACATGGGCGAGGCCGAGCGGGACGTGGAGATCTACCGTATCAAGAAAACCAGCCAGATTTACCAGCAGAGAAGCAAAATTTTGGCTGGCATTGGCAAGTTCTGGTACATTGTGCTTGCGGAGAACGACGAGTTTGCAGAGTACATTGGCCTTGAGGACTTGAAGTACTTGGAGGCCATTGATAACATTGACGTTCACTACCACATTGTGGACGATGCCTCAGATATCGACCACTTCAAGGACTTTGACATCACTTTTGAGTTTGGCGGCGACTTGAAGCAGACCGTCACCAAGCGGTTCCAGGTGGTGATTGAGGAGGGCGAAGAAAAGATAGTATCGCTGCCCGTGGCGGTGCAGTGGCCCCAGGAGTTGGCTGCCATTGACCCACGTCAGATCAAGGACAGGGCTAAGAAGGCCGGTGTCGAGTTGTCCAAGGAGGACAAGAAGAACTACAGGTTGGGCATGAAGTCTTTCTTCTCGTGGTTCGCCTGGACCGGTGAAAAGCCGGGCAAGGAGTTCCGCAATGGAGAGGATTTGACTAGGTTGATTGTTGACGACTTGTACTTGAACGCCATTAAGTACTATGTGGTTGCTTTACAGAATGAGCAGGACGAGCAGTCCGACGATGAGGAGGACCTGTCTGAGGGTGAAGCGTTGGACTTGAGTGACGAGGAGGAGGATAAAAAGGGGAAGAGAGGTGATTCAGGAGAGCAGCCCGACCCCAAGAGAAGAAAGGAGGAGGGTGGGAAGTGAGTGGGAGGTGAGGCTAGGTTCATAGACAAATACGACGAAGACAGAGAAGCGTGTAGAACAGAATAGGTGTTGGGCGAGGTCAAAAATGTGCTATTTGCCCCGATTAAGATACCTGGCGAAGCCAGAATGTGTCGATGTGTTGGCGAAGCCAGAAATATGTGAATCACTTCACCAGACACCTGGCGAAGCCAGAAACATTTCAATCACTTCACCAAACACCTGGCGAAGCCAGAAATATGTCTATGTCGTAGGCGCTAATATCATTGTCAATGCTCCATAAAACACCTGGCGAAGCCAGAAATATGTCAATCACTTAAACACCTGGCGAAGCCAGAAGTATGTCTATGTCGTAGGCGTTAATATCTTTGTCAATGCTCCATAAAACACCTGGCGAAGCCAGAAATAAGTCGATTACCCAAGAAGGATACTTGGTGAAGCCAAATAGGTCAGTGAATTCTGTAAAGTCAAAACTAGACGTCTGAAGAAGCCAAACATTTGTTAAAGACTCCTGGCGACGCCAGAAATATATCACGCCAACAGAGTACTTGGCGAAGCTAGAATTATGACAAACTCGTTGGAAATGCTAATACATAGCCAATTACCCCATAAAACACCTGGCAAAGCCAGAATTATGACAATTGCCAACGAAGGATACCTTACAAGCCAGAATTAACTACCAACAAAGTACCTGGCGAAGCCAGAAATAGGTCAATTGCCCCAAATCGCTTCTGAAAATGCCAGAAATACTGCAGTTGCCTTCATATGTCACCTATCATAACCAGATCAATGTCTAGCAACCCATGTCAATAAAATCTGGTGCAGCCATACCCTGTCAATTGCCCCAAACAAAATCCGGAACCGATCCAGCCATCTGGCAAAATGAACCAGATTCCAACACCTTGCCAGAACTAAGTCAATTGCATCAAGCAAAGCCAAATCTAGGTAAATGGCAGCGTTCCGGCGTACTAGTGTTCTGTGTTTCTGACTTCTCGCTTGGCTTCTGGCTTCCTGCTAACCGTATATGGTGGATCTGCCCAAAACTACCACACCAACGTCAAACCAATGCAACGTCTGAGCATACCCCACCATGCACCATGCATCGGCAACTCGAACCGACATGCCAGCCCCTATCTGGCCAGCGCCAGTTCCGCCACGGACTGATCCGCTTCCCATTCCTTCCCCAAGGGCCCCGCTCTGTGCTCCTTCTAACTCCATGCCAATGCCACATGCAACCAGACCACACTCGTCTCTGCCACGGCAGCCAACCATTGTACTATCAAGAACTTTGCCCATTGCCCATAGCCCACCCATGCTGGGCACCGCTGGCATGTCAGCACAGACCCGACTGCGGAAATGTAACCACCAATTGGGAAAAACCCCATAATTGAAATTGCGTTTCCCAAAAACAAACCACACATCCACACCATGTCTGAAGCCAGTGCCCGGATCACGGGCCATATGAACGCCGACCACAAGTTATCTTTGCTTGACTACGTTGTAGTCTATGGCAAGGTGGACCCCAGCACGATAGACGAGGGATCCGTCAAGAGTGTGCACGCTGACGTGGAGCAGTTTGTGCTCGAGTACCTGGTTGGGGGCCAGCCCCAGAAGCTTGCGTTGAAGTGGGCAGATGCCGTGGAAAACGACCACCTCCAGGTCAAGTCGCTTGCCGACGTCAAGGGCAAGTTGATTTCGATGGCCCACTACGCCGCCGAGAAGCAGGGCTTCGCCGTCAAGCAGATCACCAAGGTGGTGGGCCCCAACCCCGTGAGTGTCTTCATGTACCCACTCGCCGTGGTGTTGGTGTTGAACGCCATCGACCCGGCCATCCTCCGCAACCTCTTTGCCAACGACAGCTTGTTCCAGAAGATTGTGCTGCATCTTCCCAGCCAGGCCACCAACGCCTACCTGGTGCTCGAGCTGTGGTCCCGGCTCGTGGCCCTCACCATCTACCCCATCCACTTGATCGAAATCTCGGGCTTCACCCTCCCACTCTTGCGCAAGTACCGTGTGCCTGCAGCCCAGAAGGCCCAGTGGGTCCTCATGCACTTTTTTGAGGGCTTCTTTGTCATCCGAAGATTGAAGGCCTTACAGAAGTAAGGTCGTACACATAGTGCTTTTGTATTTGTTAAAGCTTGCCTACTCTATACACTTTTCCTGTAGGCTGGTTCTGGACAGCAGCGTACCCCTGTGCTGCTGTCATGGCGTCTGGGCCGTCCCGTCCTAGGTTCTCCTCGAGGTACCGCTTGTAGAGCGCCTTGTTGGGGTGGGCCTCGATCATGAGCTCCTCCTGCGTCGGTATCCATTGCCAGATGGTTCCACCGGCGTACACAGCATTCCGGGCACCAACGGGGAACACTGGCCCTCCAAACGACACGAACGGGCTCTTGTTTCTGGCTCTGTTGCGTCTTGGTCGTTGCATGTGAGTGGTAGCAATTGTAAACTTTTGGGATCGGCACGCAAAGAAGAGAGGAGAGTGGAGTTGAGATGGGAAGAGAGCTGATGGGAGCGGGAGCGTGGAAATGAGAGTTGGAGCGTGGTGATGTGGAAGGTGTTGTAGAAGTGGGTGGTGGTGGTGGTAATGGTGGTGGTCTGAGTTGGTTGCTAGTTGTGATTTGCAGCCAGTCAGGTGGTGTGGGGGAGCAAGTGGAACCTCCGAATTGGGTAAGGCTGTTCAAGATGGAAGTTGGGTAGTTAGGGTAGGCAGACGTGGGACGCGTGGGTGAAAGTGAATATACAGGTAGAAGTGTGGATTGGTTTAGAGTTGAGGCTGTTACCTTGAAGATGCTTTAATGTGGGGAACCAAGAAGCGAAGTCGTCCAGTCCCATAGTAAGCTGGCACAGATGGCACAATGGCACAACAATCTAGAAAAACAAACTTGCACGTCAAGCTAGCACATCAAGCTAGAACATCAAACTAGTACAGCAAAACACCAGACTTGTAAAAAGTAGCGTAGAAGCACTCCAACAGAAAGACCGAGCCGACTGCTTTTGGTACCACCAAAAAAATGATTTCGCCCAGGATCGAACTGGGGACGTTCTGCGTGTTAAGCAGATGCCATAACCGACTAGACCACGAAACCGCTTATGAGAGAAAACCTCCAACGTTTTATTAAATGGTTTTCAGACGTGGATTAGAGATGCATCCATGCCTATTCAACACAGAAATTACTATACCATAACGGTCATAAACCACGATATTACATCCAAAAAGCTATGTAATTTGTTATGTCCCAAGAGCTATATACTGTAAACCACTATAAACTGCAATAAACCGCTGTTACACCAATAAACAGTTACAGACAGTTCCTGCTCTTCTCTACCCAACATAGAAACCATTATATTACACCATAAACAGCTAAAACAGCTATAAACCTCTATATTACATTAAACAGCTCCAAGTCCCCCTCTCGCTTCACTCGGAAACCAATATTATTACACTCATAGCCACAGCCATGCCAAATCCACTACCATCACAGAAATCACTTTCATCCAAACACTGTCATCCGAATACTTTCATCCAAATAATGTCATCTGAATATTGTCATTCAAATACTCTCATCCGTAATCCCTCACACTAAATCCCTGAACAATGTCCTTGCCTTTTTCAAAAACCTCACCAACTCCTTGTGAGAGTTGAAGTCTTCCTCGAGGGCCTTGACTACCTGCGGGTCCAAGGCTGGGTTTGTCTGGCCCACCTCGTACTGGTTGGAGGACACGTTCAACTCGATGGAAAACTGTCTGTCAAAGTTGTGAGGATCCACGTTGATGAAGATGAAGTTGATCAAGTCGACCGACACGGCCACAATCTTCAAGCCGAGATACGTCTCGAACTTGACCAACTCGGGGTGGTCCCGCTGCACCTGCGACACCAAATCCTTCTCTATCTCGTCATACTCGTGCACGAGCAGGTCGTTCTGTGCCGCCAACTCGTCCACCTGGGTCTGTAACTCGCGCTTCTGGTCTGCTAGCTGTGTCTGCTTGGCGTGGAGCAGCTCCACCTTGTCCTTCTGCACCCGCAATGCGGCCGTCGACTTGTCCAAATTCTCCTTGGTCTTGGTCTCCTTGGTCTCAAGCTGTCTGATCTGCTCCTTCAACCTGTTTTCCTGTGTCTGGAGCTCGTTGACTCGGACTAGGTACTCCAGCTTCTCGTCGAGGAGCCGTGCCCTCTTGGCGTTAAGTTTACGTTCCAAATTAGCCTGGAAATCGGTCATCTGATACAGGATCAACTCGAACTCCTGTAAGAGCAGCAGATTGGTGGCCGTGGTTGTCGCCGTCGTGGTGCCTGTGCTCATCCTGTGGTCTGTCTATTAAGTATGTATTTTTGTTTTGTTTATGGTACGCGAACTTTTTTTAGCAGTCATTTGTACACGATCCGATATTAGCAATCATTCAAGGACACCAGAAATGACCAGCACAGCAGAGTCCAAAAGTGTCCGGTTGTTGACCTTCAACACTTGGGGGTTGAAGTTTGTGTCCAAGCACCGGGAAGAACGACTCCGGGCCATAGCGGAGCGGTTGGCCAGCCCCAGGCACCCAGACGAAGAGTACGACGTGGTGGCGCTCCAGGAGGTGTGGTGCCAGGGCGACTGGGAGTACATCAACAGCGTCTGCGCAGACACGTACCCCTACCGGAGGCAGTTTAAGTCGGGAATCATCTCGGGTCCGGGGTTGGTGGTGTTGTCCAAGATCCCAATTGAGGAGACCTTCTTGTACCGCTTCCCTGTCAATGGCAGGGCGTCGGCCTTCTTCCGGGGCGACTACTATGTGGGCAAGAGCATTGCCGTGACGCTCTTACACCTGCACGATGGCCATTCCAAACCCATTGCCTTGTTGAACTCCCACATGCACGCCCCGTACTCCCAGACCGGCGATGCCGCCTACGCCTGCCACCGAGCCTGTCAGGCCTGGGACTTCACCAAATTGGTCCGTATGCTCAAGAGGGCGGGTTATGCCGTAATCCAGGTGGGTGACTTGAACTCCAAACCAGGTTCCTTGCCCTACAAGTTGTTCACGGTGGAGGCGGGATTGGAGGACTCGTGGGTCGGCAGCCACGAGCTCGACCAGAAGGTCTACACCAACGACGAGATTGCAAAGTTGCCGCCCCAGGACCAAATCACCTTGGGTGGTGTCACTTGTGACTCCATCTTGAACACCTGGAGGGCACACAGACAGGTCTGGGAGGCGTGCCGCTTGGACTACGCCTTGATCGACTCGAGGAGCATCCGGTCTGTCTCGGGTGCCGTCCACTTCACAGAGTGCTTGCCACCGCCCTTGCTGTGCTCCTACTCGGACCACTTTGGCTACTCTGCCGACCTCCTTGTTCAGGACCACGCCACAGGCGGCCAGGATGTGGCTACCAGCAAGGAGAAGGAGGAAGTGTACAAGGAGCTCTTGACGGAGATCGACCAGTACTTGAGAACAACCATTCCGTTCCAGGCGTCCTGGAGAAAGTACCACTTTTTGGCTTCGGTCGTGGTGGTGATCTTGCTCCATGTTGCTGTCACGTTTGCAGCCAACCGGGCACCATGGTCCTCGGTGCTTTTTGTATTTGCAAGCACCGTCATCGGTATCACCGGCGTGGTCAATGGGTTGATCTGGTTCTTGGGTGTCAGAGCGGAGGAGAGAGCCCTCCACGAGGTCCGCATGGAGGTCGAGGACTCATATGCTGCTCTCTTGCATAATAGGAGAAAACACGGTTACTAGTATAGATAATGGGTAATATGATTTGAGTTTTGTAGGGCGTATTAAGGAAAGCGCCTTAATGTTGCAAGGCACACACTATGCATGTTGTTGATTAACTTGGCGTTTGGCATCTAAGGGTAACGCCACGGTGACAAAACTTGTCCTCTTATATTGAACCCTCTCTTCTCCCTCTTCTCTTTACTCTGATGCCTCTCCTAGTTGCACTCTCTCCCTTACAGGTTATTTATTGTGTTTGTGAACTGCCTTTTTATAAGTTTTCGCAGCCATTTTGAAAATTATCCCATCCACCATGTTAGACAAGAAAGACAACACAGAGAAATGCTTCTGCCTCGAGGACTCAGACTCCGAAGAAACATCAATGGGAACACAGAAACCATCGAATCCCCCCAAAATACCGAAATTTGTTTGCAAAGTGAGAAGCAAAGAGATCCCGCTCAGGTTTGCAGCATTCTGCGAGCCACAGGTTCCGCCCAAGCAAGAGCACACCAATAACCTCGAGGACTTTTTGAGTGCCTTGATTTTGTTTCTTAGCTTAATCACGTTGGTACTAGTGTGCAGCTTGTATTGGAGGCAGGTTCCCCCGGTTACCGCTCTAGAGACCGACAGTGACGCCGTCAAGTGCTTGGTGAAGGATTTCTTGCATTTGGGGGTGGCAGAAAGACGGCTAGTCTTGGACTACTTGTCCAAGAAAATGTTCATAGGCGTATAGCCGGTATAATGTTGCATTATATGACTAAAATATCAAGTTGCTTCAAAGAAGAGTGTAGACTGACCTCCTCGACCCACCTGGATCGCCGACTGGTAGCGCGCTCACGCAACATATCTCTTTTTTTTGCAGACGTGTAAATTAAACCAGACACACCACCATGATCTCCAAAGCATTGCCATTATTAGTATTGGTTGGGTTCGCTCAAGCGGACTTCTTCAACTTCTTCCACCAAGGGTTTGGACAGCAGCAGCAGCGTGAACCCGAAGGCAGACTCGACACCGCCGAGGAGTTTGAGGAAGCCATGTTAAACACACGTTGCCAAAAGTACTTGTGTCAAGACACAGGTATCTGTGTAGACGGCCCCGACCACTGCCCATGCCCATATCCAGCATCTCAAATGAGATGTGTGTTGCCCGGAAACAAGCACATCTGTATCTCGAAGCCAGGTGGCGATGTTGCTGGCAAATATGTTGACAACCTGAATAACTTCAAGGTTGACGCCAAGGACGACAACATACGAGACTGTGGGTGGGTCCTCAGAGCATACAAGGGATTGGTATGAGTGGGTACTTTGAGCATAGAAGGGGTTAGTGTGAGTGGGCAAGTATCCTTCATCTTGGAACAACGAAGGGATCCCTAGAATGACTGTGGAATCTAGGCGCCATACAATATAGAGTTGGGATGTGAAACAGCAACGCTGCAATAGCAATAAGGAGGATGGCAAGAGAATGCACCAGCATGTACCATGTATGAGCCAAGGGTGCACGTCGCCATTAATGCACGGTCACCGAATGCACACACCAGCTGGGATGCATCAGTACCAGGGTGCACATCACGTTGGACGCATCTTAACGTCGACGCCAGCCACCATGACATCACCGACGCAAGAGCCGCCTAAGCGAACACCTCTCACGTATATATCTTCATACAGTAATAGAACAGCAACAGGTATAACCAAGAGCAGCCGCCAGGAACACTGTACGATTGGGTCCTACACGTGCGCGGCATCACACGCCACGCATCACGCGCCACCTCATCACCCGTCCAAGCATCACGCGAGCTATGACTCTTACTTTCGAGCGCCCGATGCCGGCCCACGTGAAGATAAGATGTTACGGCGCACGCTCTGAGTCATATCCCCAGAATCCAAAATGGAATTTCCTTGTTGGTAATAGCATCTGGCGGTTACATAATTGGCTGAAAAATTTGACAGTCTGTATATATAGCGACTGGATTGCCAATAAAAGTATTCTGACCGCAAAAATTCAAAGATGTTATCTGTTAGTCGTTCCATCAGAAGCGTCGGTGGGATCAGGCTGCTTGCCACCGCAGCCAACACCTCGTTGAACGTTCCGCAAGAGTACAAAAGTAGAACTCCTCCATACGCCAAGTTGGTTGAAAACTTGGGGACGGTGCAGAAGATCTTGGGCAACCAACCATTGACCTTGGCCGAAAAGATCTTGTACTCCCACTTGACCAACCCAGAAGAGAGTTTGGCCAACGCCAATGGCAATGTTTCCAACATCCGTGGCCAAGAATACTTGAAGTTGAGTCCGGATCGTGTTGCGATGCAAGACGCATCGGCCCAGATGGCCTTGTTGCAGTTCATGACCTGTGGCATGTCGCTGACCGCCGTTCCAGCATCCATCCACTGTGACCACTTGATTGTTGGTAAGGACGGTGCCAAGGACGACTTGGTCAAGTCCATTGCCACAAACAAGGAAGTGTTTGACTTTTTACAGCTGTGTGGTGAAAAGTACGGCATCCAATTCTGGGGTCCAGGCTCTGGGATCATCCACCAGATTGTCTTGGAGAACTTTTCTGTGCCTGGTTTGATGATGTTGGGTACCGACTCCCACACGCCTAACGCCGGTGGGTTGGGTGCCATTGCCATTGGTGTCGGTGGTGCCGATGCCGTCGACGCCTTGACCGGAACCCCATGGGAATTGAAGGCTCCAAAGGTCTTGGGTGTCAAGTTGACTGGCCAATTGTCCGGCTGGTCCTCTCCAAAGGACGTCATCACCAAGTTGGCTGGTATCTTGACCGTCAGAGGTGGTACCGGCTTCATTGTGGAGTACTTTGGTGAAGGTGTCGAAACCTTGTCATGTACCGGTATGGCCACCATCTGTAACATGGGTGCCGAAATCGGTGCCACCACCTCCACATTCCCATACCAAGACGCTCACCGTCGTTATTTGGCCGAAACTGGAAGAGGCCCTATTGCCGACGTGGTCGACAAGGTGGCCAAGCAACACAACTTCTTGAAGGCCGACGAAGGCGCCCAATACGACAAGGTTATCGAAATCAACTTGAGCGAATTGGAACCTCACGTCAACGGTCCTTTCACTCCAGACTTGTCCACCCCAATCTCCCTCTTCGGACAAACCTCCAAGTCCGAGGGCTGGCCTGAAAAGGTGAGTGCTGGGTTGATTGGTTCATGCACAAACTCGTCTTACCAAGACATGTCTCGTGCCGTTTCCATCATCAAGCAGGCCGAACAAGCAGGTCTCAAGCCAAAGATCCCATTCTTTGTCACTCCAGGGTCCGAACAAATCAGAGCCACCATCGAAAGAGATGGCTTGATCGACACCTTTGAAAAGAACGGTGCCGTTGTGTTGGCCAACGCCTGTGGCCCATGCATTGGTCAATGGGACAGAACCGACATTTCCAAGGACTCCACCGAAAGCAACGCCATTTTCACTTCTTTCAACAGAAACTTCAGAGCCAGAAACGACGGTAACAGAAACACAATGAACTTCTTGACCTCGCCAGACGTGGTCACCGCCATGATCTACTCTGGTGACATGAACTTCAACCCAATCACCGACTCCATCCCATTGGAAAACGGCGAATCCTTCAAGTTCTCGCCACCCACCGGAGACGAATTGCCAGGCTCCGGTTTCATCAAGGGCCGTGAAGAGTTCTACCCAGAAGCCAACCCACAACCACAACCAGACGTCCAAGTCAACGTTTCTCCAGACTCCGACAGATTGCAATTGCTTGAGCCTTTTGCCCCATGGTCTGGCGAAGAGTTGTCCACCAACGTCTTGTTGAAGGTCGAAGGTAAGTGTACCACCGACCACATTTCCGCTGCCGGTGTGTGGTTGAAGTACAAGGGCCACTTGGAAAACATTTCCAACAACACCTTGATTGGTGCCGTCAACAAGGAAACCGGTGAGGTGAACGTTGCCTACGACTTGAACGGTGACAAGTACAGCATTCCAGAGTTGATGATCAAGTGGAAGGAAGAACAAAGACCTTGGGTCGTTGTTGCCGAACACAACTATGGGGAAGGTTCTGCCAGAGAACACGCTGCCTTGTCTCCAAAGTTCTTGGGTGGTTCCATCATCTTGGTCAAGTCATTTGCCAGAATCCACGAAACCAACTTGAAGAAGCAAGGTATGTTGCCATTGACCTTTGCCGACGAGGCCGACTACGACAAGATCTCCGCGGGCGACTTGTTGACCACTGTTGACTTGGCCGATTTGGTTGCCAAGGGTGGTGACAACGGCGGCCACTTGAAGGTCAAGGTTACCAAAAAAGATGGTTCGGAATTCGAGATTTTATGTAAGCACACCATGTCCAAGGACCAAGTCGAATTCTTCAAGGCTGGTTCTGCCATCAACTACATTGGGAACTTGAAGAGACAACTGGAAGCTTAATAACAAACATTTTATAGATTTTTCTAAAAGGCATTAATTTTTTTTTTATGTAAAGAAATAAAAAATGAAGGATGATGTATATAAGCCTTCCGACGGGAACAGGAAGGGGAGTGGATTACAATGACCAAATGAATTGAACGTTGGTAACTTTGTTTAAAATCAAGCGTCAATCAAGTCGTGGGACTTGTCAGCATCTTCTTCTTCTTCCTCTTCTTGTTCTCTGGATCTTTCGTAGAATTCGTTCAAAATCTTTGGACTGACTCTGTTCAACAATTCCTTTGGATAGATTCTCAACAAAGACCAGGCTTGGTCCAAGGATTCAAAGATGGTTCTGTTTTCGTAGGCACCTTGGTTGATGAAGTTCTTTTCAAACTTTTCCAAGAATTCCAAAGACAACTTGTCTTCAGTGGACAAGGCTTCTTCACCGACAACGGCCTTCATGGCTGCGGCATCTCTACCAATGGCGTACTTGGCGTACAACTGGTTGGAAACATCACCGTGGTCCTTTCTGGTCATACCTTCACCAATGGCGGACTTCATCAAACGGGACAAGGATGGCAAGACGTTGATTGGTGGGTAGATACCTCTGTTGTCCAATTGTCTGTCAACGAAAATTTGACCTTCGGTAATATAACCAGTCAAATCTGGAATAGGGTGGGTGATATCATCGTTAGGCATGGTCAAGATAGGAATTTGGGTGATGGAACCGTTTCTACCTTCGACCCTACCGGCTCTCTCATAAATGGTGGACAAATCGGTATACATGTAACCTGGGTAACCTCTTCTACCTGGGACTTCTTCTCTGGCAGCGGAGACTTCTCTCAAGGCGTCGGCGTAGGAGGACATATCGGTCAAGATGGTCAAAACGTGTCTTTCGGTTTGGTAGGCCAAGTACTCGGCGGTGGTCAAGGCCAAACGAGGAGTAATGATTCTTTCAATAGTAGGGTCATTGGCCAAGTTCAAGAAAAGAGTAGTTCTTTCCAAAGATCCGTTTTCCTCGAAATCTTGTCTAAAGAAACGAGAGGTTTCCAAGTTGACACCCATGGCGGCGAAAACAATGGAGAAATTTTCTTCGTGACCATCGTGGACGTCCTTGGTTGGTCTAACCAAACCGGCTTGTCTACAGATCTGAGCAGCAATCTCATTGTGTGGCAAACCGGATGCAGAGAAAATAGGAATCTTTTGACCTCTGGCAATGGAGTTCATGGTATCAATGGCAGAGATACCGGTGGAAATCATTTCTTCAGGGTAGATACGTGCAAATGGGTTGATTGGCGAACCATTGATGTCCAAGTAGTCTTCGGCAAAGATCTTTGGGCCCTTATCGATAGGTCTACCAGAACCGTCAAAGATTCTACCCAACATATCTTCGGAAACTGGAATCTTCAAGTTCTGGCCAGTGAATTCAACTCTGGTCTTCTTGACATCAATACCAGAAGTACCCTCAAACACTTGGACAATGGCCTTGGAACCTCTAACTTCCAAAACCTGACCTTGTCTGATGGACCCGTCCGGCAAAGTCAAGTTGACAATTTCGTTATAACGTGGGAACTTGACATTGTCCAAGATAACCAATGGACCATTGACACCTCCAACAGTGTTGTAGTTAAGTCTTGGCTTGATCTTGAACCCCTCAATGACGGCCTTCTTGTTCAATTCAAACAATTCCTTATCAGAGAGTGACATGTTGATGATTGATTAGATGAATATAGAAAGATAAGTTGTTTTTTTTGTTCAAAGGGGGCAATCAATTTTAATTTTCAACACTGAGCGTCGAGGACCCGTGCTTGTAATTTACGCAGCGCGGGATGGAAATTACCCCCGCCGATAAAAAAGACCAATCGGAATTGATAAGATAAGTGGAGCGGAAGCACTGTTTGTGTGGCTAACCAAAGCCCACCTATAATTGGTATGAGAAGTGTTGATAAAAGTTCAATTGGTGGAGGTGAACGATATACATAGGCATTGACAGTTGTAGATGGTTTTTGGTAGTGTTACACAAGCTCTTATCGCCGTTGGTCATGGAGGCATCTTGACAGGTTTTACCGGTTAAGGTGAAGTGGTTGGGTTAAAGAACGTGGGAATAACGCCGTAGAGGGTTTTACAACCGATGCTCAAAGTAGGTTCTAAAAGGTATATGTTAGACAGGATGTCGCTGCATATATCTATACTCTTACTATGGCCAGCTCATGTTCAGTGATACTAATGGTGTTGGCCAATATCTATAAAGTCTTCGTCATACAGGATTGATTGATTATTGGATAGCATTGGCATTCTATATCTATGACGACTCTCTGTATTATAGCCAACACATATCTGAGTATCTACAAGTGCTTGCTTATAACATCCCAGTCATTCAACTTGAACTTGACTTGGTTCTCAATCAATGAGCTCACGTTCAAGTCTTTTAACGAAGTTGGAACCAGCATTTCTTCGTGGACTAGCTTCTGGTACACCTGCTCCATCAACTGCTTGAGGTTGTCTTCTGTGTATGCTACGATGGAGGGGTTGTTTTTGATCTTCAAGTTGTACAAGCGTTGGAGCACCTCGTCGAAGTCGTAGAAGGCGTCCGAGTTGTAGTTGTCTTCTTGGATTAGAACAAAGAACATTTTGAAATTGACCAAGATCTTGACAATCACCAACAAAAACTTGAGGAACTCCTTGATGGACAACTTGTTGAAGGGCTTGTTTATGATTTTGTGGGGGATGATGATCAACCTCTTGGACGTGTTTGTCGTGTCGGCGATGGAAGAAACCAGTTTTTCCATCACCACCTGCTCGGGACGTACCAAGGACGCCCGTCTCTGCATGTTGAGGGTCTTAGAACTCAAGGGGAGCTTGATGGTGTTGCCCAACTTGATGATCCGCTCGCTGTCGACCGAAGGCACGGCGTATTTAGCTTCGTCCACAACATCCTCTTCCTCTTGTTCGGGGCTACCCATGAACTTCAACTCCTTTTCTCGTATGAGGTTGAAAAACTCGTGGTTGGGGAGGTAGTTAGTGAGTTCCGTCAAGTACGGCAACTTGTAGTTGAAGATCTTGTGTAGTTGAATCTGCACCAAAATCATGTTTTCCAAGTAGTGGTTGATCTGAATGACATTGGTGTTCAAGAACTTGGTCAAAGGAATGATGGGCTGGTTGTAGAAGATTAACAGCTTGTTGTGGTGGGAGAAGATGAGCTCCAAGAGTATCTTCAAATGCTTGAGCTTGAGCTTCAACGAATGCTGCTGGATCTGATTGATTTTGAATAGCCTCAAATCGTTTAAATGGCTCGTGATGTTGTCGTTGGCCGTTGTGTACTTTGTCTTTATGGTTTCCTCGTTCTGCTGGATTCCTGCCCGGAGACGGTCAATCTTGGCCTTGATGGAGTCCACCTCGACACGCAACAGCACATTCTTATTGTGGGTGGTTCTGCTCAGTTTGCGGAGGTCGTTGATCCGAATGTTCACATGCAACAACTCCAACTTGGTCAACTGGGTGGCCAAGGCGTGGATGGACTGGAGCGACGAGTTGGGGATTTCGGGGTGGTTACCCCGTATTAGCGAGGTATCCACAGGTTGTTTCTCCTGGAGCTGCCGACATACTAGAAAGATGTTGTCAATGCGCTCCTTGCACAAGGAATTCACCAAGTCATTGGCTCGCACCTGGTCCTGGAGGATGTTCAACTCGAAGTCGTAGTCATCGTTGGCCATCTTCAAGTGGTGGCTAGCCTTAACTTTTTGCCGTTCTGGCTCCCGCAAAAGAGACGCATCGTCTCCACGTGATTGATCTCCCCCAAACAAAAGACGTAGCAACCCAAGGCAAAAGAGGAAGAGACATGTCACTGCTACTCAAGAAACAGGTGTACACCACCAAGGACGTGGCGTCGCCCATCAACGACACTGCTCCTGTGCGGGTGGCGCTTTTGGGCGACGCAAAGGCCGGAAAGACGTGCCTCGTTTCCCGGTTGGTGTACGATATCTTCCGAGACACGTACTATCCCACGACGCAGATCAACCCGTTGCTCTACAACTACCACCCGCAAGATTCTCTCAGCCGAACCATCTTGGACGAGGCCGGCTCGCCGCAATCGGCCAAGCAGATGCTTCTGTTGGACAACGTAGCGTTGCTGCCGGTCTTGTACCAGTCCTTGTCCAAAATAGGGAATTTGAGTCGTCAAAATCAGCCCTCAGCGCAGGCCAGCACGGCTCGGAGTGCAGATGAAGTGTCGATCGCAGGCAAAAACGACTACTACAAGTCCTACCACCACTATGACGAGGTGCTGCTGGAGGAGTACGTGCCTCCTCGGGTGTCGCCTATCTTGGTGGAGTTGATTGACACTCCCAGCTTCAAGCCCAGCCAGAGTGTGCCCTTCTTGGAGGCCTCCCTCTACGTCAAGTTGGGCAAAGAGGTTTTGAGGAACCTCGCTAACGAGCCTCGCAAGCCTGTGCTGACCAACCCGCTATTGGTTGCCAGTGGTGCCAGTTCCTTGAACGGCAACATTGACGGGTACTTTTTTGTCTACTCGAGCGTTCCATCCTTCAACCCACCCTCCTACAATGAGGTCCTCGACAACATAGACACACCTCCAGCTACGACATCTTCCTCCTCATCCAAGCATTCGGCCCATAGGTTGCCTCAATCGGTCGAGGGTGACACCTTCAACCTTCTTGCCATTATGAAGCAGGCGTTGGACGAGGCCTGGCAAGAGTACAATACTTTCAAAGCAAGATGGGAAAAGGGTAAGGAACACGACATTTTCTCCATGAAGAACGCCTTGAGGAACATGTGGCAAGCCCAGGACGTCGGTGAGTTGGACCAGATGAGACAGGAGTTGCGCAGCGGCCATGCGTTGATGGACAACCCCACAGACCCAGCAGACCCAAACTGCCCTCCTCCCATCTGGTTGGTCTGCACAAACACAAAGAACCAATTGAGCTCTCCGAAGTACGTGGAAAACGGCATGAAGCTTGCCAAGTTTTGGAACTGTGGGTTTATTGCCATTGACACCCATCCTGACGACATCAACGCCGTCATGGCGTTGATGATCAAGGAGATTGTAGTCAGAAAGAAGCTTCAGAAGCAAAGAAAGAAGTAGAAGACTTAAGAATTGTTTTAATTAGAAATGATGGAGATTGTGGTCAGAAAGAAGCTCAGAAAAGAAGAAGTAGAATTTTAGGAGATGTTTTACTGAGATGTGATGGTGGAAAGAAGCTTCAGAAGCAAAACAAGAAGTAACCAACTTAAGGAGATGTTTTAGAAGCAAGAGATGAAGATTGTGGTCAGAAAGAAGCTCAGAAAAGAAGTAGAATTTTAGAAGATGTTTTACTGAGATGTGATGGTGGAAAGAAGCTTCAGAAGCAAAACAAGAAGTAACCAACTTAAGGAGATGTTTTAGAAGCAAGAGATGAAGATTGTGGTCAGAAAGAAGCTCAGAAAAGAAGTAGAATTTTAGAAGATGTTTTACTGAGATGTGATGGTGGAAAGAAGCTTCAGAAGCAAAACAAGAAGTAACCAACTTAAGGAGATGTTTTAGAAGCAAGAGATGAAGATTGTGGTCAGAAGTGAGACCTCAAGGAGATGAGTTTAACAGAAGAAAGACATCAACTCAGTGATGACAAGCAAGAAATCCCATTGGAAGAAGCTTCAACAACAGCACTAATAGATTTGAGATTCCATTTGAAGCATATTGGGTTACCTTTAATTTAGAATATAGTTAATAGTTTAGCATGTGATGAGAGGTGTAGCCATGTAGAGCAAGAGTTTCGATGAGTACATCTACATTTTCAAATCTAGTTGTTTTTTAGAGAATAGGATACCGAATGAATGTTCTGGTCAGACCAATATAAGCTCACTGTGGTATAATGTTTTATAAACATCCCTGCACTAACTCATGGACTAAATGTGGAGAATTGAAAAATTGTCATCAAACGACGTAAAATGGCCTATGTTGGGAACTCAAAGCTACGATACTCTAACACTTCAAGAATCACCAACAAGGCACTTTTTAATTTTGAGGTTTTCATGGCATCTAAGACTGCAGCATGTTGGGCTACCAGCGGCCATAGCTGCGACAGTGTGGAGTGCTCATCTCACCTTGGCGTAGGCCACACCAAGCTCCGAGTCACCCTGGCCATAGTACAACAACCACTGGCCGTTGAACTGGACGATTCCCTCGCAGAAGACCACCTTGTTGATCTGGCCGGTGATTTCGTTGGGGGCCAGGGGAGTCAAGAATGGCTTGTCCAACCTGGCCAAGGGTCCTTCACGGATACGGTCGTAGTCAATCAACATCTGGCCACAACTGTAGGTGTCATTGGGAAGATTGAAGCCACCGGTGGTACTGGAGTTGTAGATGAAGATCCACTGGCCATTGGCCATTTTGATGGGTGCAGGGCCCGACTCAATGAGCTTGTTTTCCCAATGGTGGATGGGGTCTGCAAAACGGTTGAAGTTGAAGTCGTTGTGGATGGGCCGCCAGGAGACCAAGTCGTCCGATTCGGCCAAGTGGAGATGAGAGTCACCGTAAATCATGTAGTACTTGCCGTCCTTGTTCTTTTCGGCAAAGATGGCACCAGATTTCAGCCATCCGTACCGGATAAACTGCCGGTTGTCCCAGCTAACGGCAAGGTCCTTCCAGTCGCCGGGAATGAAAGATGGGTACTTTGTCCAGTGGAAGAGGTCCTCCAGCGTGGCCACACACAAGCGGGCGTGGGCCAAGTCGTATGCGGTGTAAGTAACAATGAACAACTTGGACTTGGGGTCTCTGACGATCCTGGGGTCCTCCAACCCCCCGCCCCGTTCCCACGGCTCGCTCGCCTTCAAGATGGGTTTGGGGTACTTCTTGAAGTTGAAGCCATCTTCGGACCAGGCCAACCCAATTGACGACTCTTTGGCCTTGTTCTGGGCACGGTACAACAAAAACACCTTTTGGTCAATCACAATGGCTGACGCATTGTAGAGGTACCCGTTCTCAAACTCGAGGTCCGGGTTGGGCTTCAAGATGGGATTGTGCTCGTATCTGGTGAACGGACCCAACGGAAACACAGTGGGTGCCTTGTGGTGGGCATCCCCGTCCTTGGAGTCCCGGTTAATGATAGGAATGTGCATGTCTGTGGAAACCTTATTGCTTGCTGCTGTTAAATAACCCCGCCCCTTTGGAAAAGAGGAACCATTTATGGGGAAATGTCCCGTGCCCCCATAATGTCGCGCACGGGACGTGGAGTCTGGTGAGGCTAGCCCAGAAACCCAATTGTTTTTCTGACGACATTTATTGTAAGCCGATATTAATTTTTGTTGAACTGCTATCTAAAAAAAAACAGATAAATCATAGAGTTTCACGATTGGGATTGGATTGAGAGGATTCAGTTGCAAGAGCCACCATTAGAGCATTTTTAGTTAACCAATTGATATACCGAGGGATCGAGAAAATTACTTGTGTTGTCTAAAGAAGCGTCGTTACCATACACATTATCCAACTTCTAGCCAGTCGCCCCCCCGCCGCCCCCCTTCAAGATGGGTCAACTATTATCACATCCTGTCGAAGAAAAGCACATTGACTACAAGACGTTTCAGACGTTGTCATACTGCGTAGGAACCATGCAGGGTTACCGAATGACGATGGAGGATGCACACGATATCAAGATCAACGAGGACGAAAGCTTGGCAGTTTTCGGTGTGTTTGACGGGCACGGAGGCACTCAATGCCTGGAGTACTTGAGCCAGGCCTTGCCCAAGCAGATCTTCCGAGCCTTGAACAACAAGCGATTTTCCTTGGGCGAGTACATGTCCATCATCAAGAACACATTTTTCAAGATTGACCACGACCTCTCTGAATTGCCCAACCTCATCAATTGTGGGTCCACAGGTATAGTCACCACCATAGTGAGAGGCAGGTTCGTGATAGTGGCCAACACCGGTGACTCGAGGTGTATTGCCTCCGTCGACGGCAAGCCCAAAACGTTATCGTACGATCATAAACCCATACTCATGAACGAGAGAATCAGAATAGAGAACAGCAACGGCTACGTCTTGAGCAGCCGTATCAACGAGATCTTGGCTCTCTCGCGGGCCTTTGGCGACTTCAAGTTCAAGTCCCCCTACATGAACAGCACCAAAAACAAGTACATACTAGAGAACCAGAAAAACCAGGACAGCAAGGTGGTCCACTTGCCCCCAGAACTTTTCCAGGTGACAGTCGAGCCAGACTTGTTGGTGTACGACTTGGAGTACAACCCGCTCCCAGACTTCATATGTTTGGCCTGCGACGGCATATGGGACTGCTACACCAGCTCCAAGTTGGTCACCACCGTCAAGGAGATGTTGGTTTTGGGCTGGAAGATCAACAAGATTGTGGAGTTTGTGCTCCACGACTGTTTGTTGATGGCCAACAACGTCACTGGCATTGGATTTGACAACATGACCTTGATAATAGTGGCTGTGCATCCAGACTCCACCATCGAAGAATGGTATGAGAAAATGAAAAAGAAGCATTAGGCAGGTGGGAACTTATAACGCTGTTATCAAACGGCAGACTTGGGCAGATATAAGAGATCATCCCTGGCAAGCACAACGGTTGGTTTTCGGCAACAGTTTACAGGACTTCTCATGTTTAAACAGGAAGTCTTAACAAGGAACTACTCTGAGTAAAGGGTAGCCGTTCCCATTAAATGGGAGTCTATGCATAACAAGTATAACGTTTGGTTTTGGAGCAACGATTAGACGGCATTTTCTTGTAAAGTTACGACAAGGAAGCACAAGATCTCATCTCCAACAACCGCATTCTTTGACGACGATTTGAGAGATGGAATCTCAAATGTTTTGCCCATGGATGAACCAGCAACGCTGTGGTGCTTTGAGAACTGCAAAGTAACAATGGAATGCTCTCTTGGTTATGAAAGGTACGTAAGATGTGGTAAGTTTAATAGAAGAATAGAAAGAATCAAACTACTAGCATAGCGAATGTAAAAACGTAGCATTTGTGGGTCAACTTGATGGTCCATCTCGATCGTAGATCACCTGTATCGTCCATCTCTTAATAGTTCAACTTCTTCTTCACTCCACTCAGCCATTAGAGCTCAACTTCGCTCTATCCATTTATCTCAACACCCAGCCTTGAGATCTGACACTCTCGTCACAGGTACGCCTCAGCACTAAAAAGCATAATGAAACACCGTCAAGCACAAACAAATCAGGCAGTCCTACCAGACAAACCAGCCCTACCAACCGCAAATCCCACCACATGCCCCCCACAGTCTGTTCCACACCTGGAGTGTCGTGGTTGCGGCCGTTTCAGCGGCTTTGTGTGACTCTGACACCTTCGTCCATGTGCCTAGGACCCTGGCAGCATGGCAAGGAGGTCATCTACGGGGCCAGTGGAGATCCCAGTCCCACGCCTGCGTTCTCGCCCACTCACCGGTGCATCCCGTACAGCCCTTCTGCTAATTGCAGCCTTCATCTCATGACATCACCACCCCACCGGAAATCTCACAATGCCTGGAACCACCTTTTTTTTGACTTCACCTCACCACAAGACCACTTCTGGCTGCTGGAGTCACCCGTTACTCCAAATTTTGAAGTAACTACCACCTAGCAGCTTCATTTTCACAAGCTACAACCAAACACCCTGGGTCACCTGCCAACTTGCACGGCCTAGCAACCCCGGCCGAGTTCCTATTTGCAACCTTTCACTGCCTCACCTCGCCCGGATTTAAGTGTAAACAAAGCAACCTGAAGGGGCAGAGAGAAAAAATCAGGACAATAAAAACATCCAATTTTTAGGACCAATAACATCATTCTACAAAGTCTACGCCGCCCAGCATCCAGCATAGATTGTTTGTTCAGTACATATATTCAAGACATTGAGAAGAGAGCGCAGCCTGTCGTCCGAGACCCGAAAGCCAATTCACCGCAGAACCACCCGTCGCCCCGACCATGACTCAAGTCATATACGATGATCCCATCATAAGCCTAATACAGGACCCCGACTTGAACAGGGACAAGTCCAAGACCAACAACTTGATCAAGCTCATCAACGGGTTTCCTTTGACGGAGCGAAAGGTGAGCAAGTTGTGTTCCAATACGTTGGCGCTTTTGCAGACGCTCGAGAAGATTAAGCTCACCTTCAAGAGCTGGGAGTTTTTATCGCTAGACTACAACAGTGACTCCCATTTTGACCAGGACGAGGGTGGAGACATCCAGACATTCACCAACAGCATAGCCGCCAAGGTTTTGGAGAGTTGCAAGGACTTGAACGTCAAGTTGAGCAAGGTGTCCATCGACTTGGACTACATCACCAAGGCGTCAAGGACCTTGTCGCCCTTGGAATACATATCCGACAGCGGGACCATGTTGACGTCCTTGTTGTTGAGGAGCATCAAGTTAAAAAACGAGGTTGCAGACCAGTTGACGGTGGCGTACCTGAAAGCCAAGTTGATCTCGATCGGAAAGGAGCTCGAGGTGATGATGTCGACGGGGTCCGAAGACGAGGAGGACCGCACCACCGTGCGAACATACAAGACCTTCATTGTCAACTTGCTCAAGCAGTTGAATAACTCGATCGATTTGGAGGATAACGAGGCCAAGTACGAGTGCTTGGCCGTCATCAACGACATGGAAAAGATGTTCGAAGCATACAAGTTGGAAAAGGTCAAGGAGGCCGCCATGCAGAAGTTGCAGGAGGAGTACACCACCGACCCTCGGCCCATCCCCACCCCCGCCAAGGGTCACCGCCGTGTTCACCTGCATCACAAGTACAGCAGCCCCAAGAACTCGTTGGGCACCTTGCCTGCGCCGGAAATCGAGTACGAGGACTTCCTGGATTCCGAGTTTGGCTCCAACTCCATGTACCTGTCGCTGTTGTCCCACCACGGGGGCGCCATGGTGCACTCCATCACCAAAACAAACTCCAACCAGCTGGAGTCCCCCAACAAATTGCAAAGAAAGGACTCCATATCCTCCATGTCCACCGCGTCCTTGTTCCAAAGAACAACCATCTCGGAAGAATTGCCCTATTTGATGACTGCATTTAGTTCTGCAAAGAACTTTGAAGAAGATATTAACCATTTTAAAGAAGAAGACCAAAAGTCCCGTCCGAAAAAGAAGCCAGAGGCCAAGAAACCCACCCAGGACGAAGAAAAGAAAGAAAAGCACTTTTTCTCCCACAAAGCAAACTTGCCCAACAGAGCCCTCTACTCGGAGTCTGTCATGTTGCATCAGCCCTCGAGTGCTGCCAACTACTTGTACACAAACAGCTCGCTTTTGTCCAAGTTGGGTATCAAACCCCAAGTTATATCCACAGACTTGTCGCCTAAAGAGTTGGGTGTGTCTGCCAAGAGTAACTATGCATTGGGTGCTCCTCCAAAGAAGCATTTGTTGAAGGACGCCGATGAAACAGACGGTAAAGAGAACAATGAGAGCCATCTTTTGACCACGGCCAACTTGGAAAGTCATAACTATCATACCGAGATTCCAGAGTTAGTTGATTGAGTGTTGAGCTGCGAACTTGGAGAACTTGGAAGTCATAAATATTATAAGATTCCAGGATTGTTGAATGAGAGACGGACAAAGGCACTTTATGCAATGGCGTGGAAAATTACTAAAAGTGTTTTGCATGGCAATATTATCCACAACTCACGCCATGGGTAACTAAAGTGGAATTATTGAAACTCATTGCACTGCCAGTGTGGTAGCCGTAGCATACCTACAGTGGAACTATCGAACACTCATTGCACTGCCAGTATGGTAGCCCTAGCACACCCATCGTGGAATTATTGAAAACTCATTGCACTGTTTGTGTGTTAGCCTTAACACACTCACTGTGGATTGCTCCTCACACTGACACTGCCATTGTAACGACAGTGTATTCCATTGAAACTCACTGCACTGTTTGCCCTAACACACTTGCCATTGCTCTCCACAACTCACTGCCATGATTACGACTTCTGACTTGCATGGACTGCGGTTGGAGCAAGCCAAAACCAGTCAAACAAACCAACAGGCTGCACAATAAAGACACTAGCCATGGCCCCAAACATGTCGAACTGTGTGCTGGGAAGACTTGAAGGGTCCATCCCCACACAACGCTCAACAGGCACCCTCGGCACTACAACATATTTATTCATTCATTTCGTTATTGCATTTATTCTAATTTTTATACCCCCACCATTCACTTCTTGGCCTTGCACTTGTAGAGTTCCTTGACAAAGGTTTCTCCCCAGAAAGCAGAGGTATACTTTGAAATGTAGGTGAACAACTTGTTGAAGTTGAGCTCTTTCTTCTCCTTGGGCAACGTCAAGCTCTCCTTGATGGAGTGACTCAACTCCTCTGTGTTCCACGGGTTAACAATAAAGGCCCCATTAAGGGACTGGGCAGCACCCGCAAACTCGGATAAGATCAAGGCACCTTGGTTTTCTTGCTGGCACGCAATGTACTCGTAGGACACCAAGTTCATACCGTCTCTGGTGGAACTAACCAAACACACATCGGAAATGTGGTACAAGCTGATCAACTCTTCAAAAGGAATCGATTTGTGCAAGTAGTGGATAGGAACAAACTCGACGGTGCCGAACTTGCCGTTGATTCTGCCCACCAACTCGTTGACGGTGGCCCGCAAGGACTGGTACTCCTCAACATCACCACGCAGCGGAACTGCCACCTGGACCAACACCACCTTGCCAATCCACTCGGGGTTCTCTGTGAGGAAGATTTCAAAGGCGTGGAGCTTCTGGGGCACGCCCTTGATGTAGTCTAATCGATCGACACCCACAATGACCTTGGTGTCGCCAAACTTGGCTTTGAGCTGCTTGATTCTGCTGATAACAGGTTCTTTTGTGAGGCCGTCAGTAAAGTGGTCGACATCGATGCCGATGGGGAAGGCCCCGATGCTGATGGACCTGCCTTCGAACTCAATTCCGTTCGGCAAGGTGGTGACGTTGGAGACAATCCGGGCCACCGACGACAAAAAGTGTCTGGCATAGTCGTATGTGTGAAACCCAATCAAATCACAGCTCAAGACACCCACCAAGATCTCCCTTCTCACAGGTAAGATTCTGTAGATCTCGGAGGACGGGAAGGGAGTGTGCAAGAAGAAGCCAATCTTGATGTTCTTCTTGGAGTCGCCGATCCGCTCCCGTAACATCTGGGGAAGTAGCATCAAGTGGTAGTCGTGCACCCAGACCATGTCGTTGTCCTCGACCTGGGCAGCAATGTCGTCAGCAAACTGCCTGTTGGCCTGGATGTAGGCGGCCCAGGCGTTCTCATCAAAGTTCATCTCACCAGGGTGGTAGTGGAACAAGGGCCACAAGATGCTGTTCAGAAACCCATTATAGTGCAAGTCGGCAATTGTGTCGCTCAAGTAGATGGCAGTACACTTGAACTTGTCCATCAAGTCGTTGTTGACCCGCTCCTGCTCGTCCTGGGGTATCTCTAGTCCGGGCCAGCCCAACCATTGAAACTCGGTCGTCTTCTTCAACCCCTGCAATGCCGTCACCAACCCCCCGGACGACATCGAGTAGTCATACGACCCGTCCGGCGACCGCCGGATCGTCACAGGCAACCTGTTTGAAACTACCAATACTTTGCCTTCAACCATGCTGTTTGTTAATATTTAAATCTAAGGCGTGGTGTTTTTTCCGACATCCACTGGACATCGGACCACCCCACACCTCTGGAGCAAGAGATGTCGTTGCAAGACTGGGTCCCACCGGGCTGTTGGCGGGCTGTTTGCCACAGATCCCCCAACTCCGAGGTCCTTCCTGGCGTGCCGGAACCTTACTTGTATGTGCCCTCTGCATTGTTCTACTTATCCAGCCGCCTCCTGAGTGTTGCTTCCCAATCGGGAAGTCGGCCGTGAAACTTTTTTTCTGCCCTGTTAGCAAATCATGGTTGTAAAAAAAACCAAAACGTCACTTTCTAAACACAGATCATGTCTAATCCATACAGCGGAGGATACCAACCTCCCATTGGCAATGTGGGTCAGCAGCAAGGGTTGCACCACCCTCAGCCCCAGCATGCGTCGTACCAGCAAAATAGCCAACAATTCCAGCAACAGGGCCAGTTCCAGCAGCCTCCTCCTCCACAACAACAGTTTGCCCAGGGCCAGGGTGGCGGGCAATACAACTTCTTCAACGACCAAGCAGCATCGATCGCGTCTCAATTCGCCCGCAGCCAGTTTGAAACGTCCAACCAGTACATACAGCAGAACTTTGGGTCGTACTTGCCCGGCGCCGGGGAGTTGAAGTTTTACTTTCGTGTCAGCAACTCGTACGTCTTCAAGAAGGTGTTGCTTGTGATTTTCCCGTACCACAGCAAGAACTGGAACCGCAAGGCATTGAACGAGATCAGCGGCGGCGACGTGGGGCTGCCCCCACAGCTGGCGGACGCGGCCGCCGCCAACCAGTTTGCCCCTCCCATATACGACGTCAACTCGCCCGACTTGTACATCCCGTTGATGTCCTTCATCACCTACATCTTGCTCTGGGCCGCCTTCCAGGGCTTGAAGGGCGACTTCCACCCCCAGGTCTTTGGCTACTTGGCCTCCCAGACCTTGGCCTTCTCCTTGCTTGACATTGCCATCTTCAAGATCGGCTTGTACTTGCTCAGCTGCTCCACAAACTCCTCCTTGTGGGACTTGGTCAGTTTCTCCGGCTACAAGTACGTCTCCATCATCATCTTGTTGTGCTGGAAGCACACGGTTGGAAACGGCTGGTTGAACTACTATCCCTTGGTGTTTGTCTTGATCATTAACTTGGCGGTGTTCTTGATGAGATCCTTAAAGTTCTTGGTTTTGCCAAATGGCATCACTGGCACCACCAACTCCATCACCATTAGCCAAAGGAGAATCAGAATCCAGTTTTTGTTTGTCTACTCGTTGATTGTACAGGGTGCAATCATCTTGTTCATGAGCAGATAATATTTATGTATAGAGTGGGGATTGACGGATAATGTCAAGAAGAGAAGTAGATAATACATTCAAAGAGGATTTTATGTAAAGAGTAGGTACAGGGTAGAGCATACAAGTGTAAGCTTGGAGTGACAAGGCATGTGCCAGAAGTCACAAGGCATACACGCAAGCAAAAGCCGTTTATTGATGGAAACAATCCCAATAACCTAACTTTAAACATTTCACATAACACAACCATATTAAACTCTTTGTCATATCTTCGTTTTGCTGTTCACCGGTCCTTCCCATCGGAGTAAAAATGATCTGGTAACACGCGTAGCACCATCTAACCAATATACTGGCCACTTTGGAGCCACAACACCTTTAAAACCGCTGAAAAGTCCGATTCCATACAGCCTAGTACGATATGTAGCTTAAAATTCCTCTCAAACCATCACAAATGCCTTGGTGTGGCTGCATTTTCGTGGTCCTGTCTCGAGCTGGCTGGCCTCTGAACAAACTTTTGATCCTCTTCCAGATTGAGATGAAAAGTTAAACGCGTCGCGTTCATATATCCATCACCATGTCTAGCAGAGGGTTCAAAGGGTCGACGACGGCCAGATATGTGAAAAGCAAGACCGTGAAATCGGAATTCAAAAGAAAAGCAGAGAATGGACACGAACAAGAGAGACTTTTAGGCACAGACAACCCGATGTTGAACGACTCCATCCTGAAGAGAGACCTCGTAGAGAAGATTGACAAGCTCGACGCTATCATGGGGTTTGACCGGATCGAGCACGGGGAAAACGACGGGACAAGGCCCCGTAAGGGTTGGTTGATAAACATGCATGCCACCACCGTGCCGTCGGAGGAAAACTCGGTGTCGGGGTACTCGGGGGTCGACTATTACTTTCTCGATGAAGAGGGTGGCTCCTTCAAGGTGACGTACCAATTCTGCCCCTACTTCTTCTTGGAAGTGGTGCCGGGCACAGAGCCCGAGGTGGAAGAGTGGTTACGAAGATTCCTCGAGCAAGCCAACCTTAAAACCATGTCGAGAGTCAGCAAAGAGGACCTCTCGTTGCCCAACCACTTGGTGGGGTTGCAGAAATCCTTGATCATGTTGACCTTCCACAACGTCAACGACTTGTTGGCTGGCAGAAGGTTGTTAAACCCCATCATTGCAGACAACCAGCTGAAGCGTGACACCAGAGACATCTACCAGATGATCAACTTCAACAACATTAATAACGTGACCGAGATCAACATCGATGCCACCAAGGACGCCAACGCAGACCCCTCCACATACATCCAAGACATCAAGGAATACGACTTGCCCTACCACGTCAGAGTGTCCATCGATAACGGTGTCAGAGTGGGCAAATGGTACGACGTGTACGTCAAGCACTCGGAGGTCACCTTGGTCGAGGACAAGGCCAAGTTGGCTTTCGCCGACCCTGTCGTCTTGGCCTTCGACATTGAAACAACAAAGGCACCTCTTAAGTTCCCCAACGCCCAGATCGACCAGATTATGATGATTTCCTACATGATAGACGGTGACGGGTACTTAATCACCAACCGAGAAATCATCTCCCAAGACATCGAGGACTTTGAATACACACCCAAGCCCGAGTACCCCGGTCTTTTCACCGTTTTCAACGAACCGGACGAAAAGCACGTCCTCATGAGGTTCTACGAGCATATCAGAGACGTCAGACCTACAGTCATTGCCACTTTCAACGGTGACTTTTTCGATTGGCCGTTTGTGGAAACAAGAACCCGTTTCCACGACATGGACATGTTTGAGGAAATCGGGTTTGCCAAGGACAACGAAGACGAATACAAGTCCAAGTACTGTGTTCACATGGATTGTTTCAGATGGGTCAAGAGAGATTCGTACTTACCCCAAGGTTCCCAGGGTTTGAAGGCCGTGACGACCGCCAAGTTGGGCTACAACCCTACCGAGTTGGACCCGGAGTTGATGACCCCATACGCATACGAAAAACCCCAGATCTTGTCTGAATACTCGGTTTCCGATGCCGTGGCTACATACTACTTGTACTACAAGTACGTGCATCCCTTCATTTTCTCCTTGTGCACCATCATTCCCTTGAATCCAGACGAAGTCTTGAGAAAAGGTACGGGTACCTTGTGTGAGATGTTGTTGTCGGTCAAGGCATACGAAGGTGACATTTTGTTGCCTAACAAGCATAAAGAACCCATTGAAAGATTCTACGATGGCCACTTGTTGGAATCAGAAACCTATGTCGGTGGGCACGTCGAATCCTTGGAAGCCGGGGTATTTAGAAGTGACATTCCCTGTGACTTCAAGGTGGATCCAACTGCCATCGACGAATTGGTTGGCGATTTGCATAACTCAATCAAGTTCTGTATTGAGGTTGAAAACGGAAAGAAAGTGGAAGATGTCGAGAACTACGAGGAGGTTTATAAAGAAATCGAGTCCAAATTGTTGGAATTAAAGCATAATCCGGTAAGACGTGAGGAACCGTTGATTTACCACGTCGATGTGGCTTCCATGTACCCTAATATCATGACTTCCAACAGATTGCAACCGGATTCCATGAAGTCCGAAGAGGACTGTGCATCTTGTGATTTCAACAGACCTGGTAAGAACTGTGATAGAAGATTGCCATGGTCTTGGAGAGGTGAATACTATCCTACCGAAATGAAAGACTACAACATGATTAAGAGAACCTTGCAAAACGAAAGGTTTGCCAACCCAAAGCCGTGGTTACCTCCAAGAACATTTGACGAGTTGCCATACCCCGAACAAGCTTCCTTGATCAAAAAGAGATTGAGTGAGTACTCCAGAAAAGTGTACCATAGAATTAAACAACCACAGGTGGTGACTAGAGAAGCTATTATTTGTCAAAGAGAGAACCCATTTTATGTTGATACTGTCAGATCCTTCAGAGATCGTCGTTATGAATTCAAAGGTTTGGCCAAAGAATGGAAAGGTAAGGTGGGTAAGATCTCCGATGCTGCCCAGAAGGAAGAGGCCAAGAAAATGGTGGTTCTTTACGATTCTTTGCAATTGGCACACAAGGTTATCTTGAACTCTTTCTATGGTTACGTCATGAGAAAGGGGTCTCGTTGGTTTTCCATGGAAATGGCCGGTGTCACTTGTCTTACTGGTGCCACAATCATTCAAATGGCCAGAAGATTGGTTGAAAGAATAGGTAGACCTTTGGAGTTGGATACAGATGGTATTTGGTGTATTTTACCAAAGACATTCCCAGAGAACTTCAACTTAAAGCTTAAGAATGGTAAGAAGATTTTCTTGGAGTACCCATGTTCCATGTTGAACTACCTTGTCCACCAGCAATTTACAAACCATCAATATCAAACCTTGGAGGATCCTGCTACCTTCAAGTACTCCACCAGATCGGAAAACTCCATTTTCTTCGAAGTTGACGGTCCTTATAAAGCTATGGTTTTGCCAACTTCCTTGGAAGAAGGTAAGAATTTGAAAAAGAGATATGCTGTTTTCAACCATGACGGATCTCTTGCTGAGTTGAAGGGGTTTGAGTTGAAGAGAAGAGGTGAATTGGGGTTGATCAAGACTTTCCAATCCGACATCTTTAAGTTATTTTTGGAGGGTGACACCTTGGAAAACTGTTACAAGGCAGTGTCTCAAGTCGCCAACAATTGGTTGGATGTCTTGACTACCAAGGGTGGTTCATTGGGTGATGACGATTTAATTGATCTTTTGTGTGAAAACAGAAGTATGTCCAAGGCATTGTCTGAATACGAGGGCCAGAAGTCCACTTCCATTACCACAGCCAAGAGATTGGGTGAGTTTTTGGGAGAAGAAATGGTGAAAGACGCTGGGTTGGCCACCAAGTACATTATTAGTGCAAAGCCCTTCAATGCCCCCGTCACAGAGAGGGCAGTTCCTGTTTCCATCTTCTCTTCCGATAAGAAGGAGTACTTTTTAAGAAAATGGCTCAAGGACCCATCTTTAGAGAAGTTTAGTCCAAGAGAAATCATTGACTGGGAATACTACTCTGAACGTTTGGCATCTGTTGTTCAAAAGATTATCACAATCCCTGCAGCACTTCAAAACGTCCGCAACCCTGTTCCTCGTGTTCCACATCCAGAATGGTTGAGGAAACAGATTAGAATCAAAGAGGATACAAAGCAACAAACCTCCATCTCTGCATTCTTTGGCCAAGTCACTGAAAAAGACAAGCAGATTAAAGATATGGAAGACTTCGGTGAGGTTGTGGCCAAACCCAAGATCAGCAAAGTCACTTCTCGTAAGAGAAGAGGGATTGTTGACGTCGATGAGGAAGAAGAAAATCGTGCTCTAGCTATTGTGAGTGGCCCATGTCCATCTATGACTGAAGATTATGGTGCTTTCTTGCAATATCAAAAGGCAAAATGGAAACTCCAAGCTAAGAACAGGGCTTCTCGTAAGCAATTATTTGGTTCTAGTTCAGATACTTCCAGCAGATCTACCGTTGGTGGGATCTTGAGGAAACAAGCTGAGAATGTGGCTGGTTCTGATTGGGAAATCTTGGAATACAAGCAAGGGTCCAAGCCTGGCGAAATCAAGGTGTGGGCCCTGGTTGGTGGAAAGGTCCATACCTTCATATTCCACATTCCTAAGAAGCTTTATGCTACTTTCAAGAAGCAAATCTCATCAAGAAGAGTTATCCAAGGCTGTGAGATTGAGAGGTCTGCAGCCATCTTGCCTAATGGCCACGATGGTACTCACTTGTATAAGTTGTCAATGCCTGAACCAATCTATCATGAGCAGCTTTCTTCACCTGAAGGGCTCTTGCAAGACTCTTTCTTGCTTGGGTTGTACGAAACACACATTGATCCAATTGAAAGAGCCATCATTGACTTGGGAAATATTGTCAAGTTTGACGACACCAGAGTTGGAGCTTTAGGAAAGGGTTTAAAGAATGGTTTCACCACTAAGGAATTGATCCCTGTTGAGAAGAAGGACTACATGAAGAGATTCGACATGAAAGTGGTGTATTTACTTCACATTGTAACCAATGGCTATGAAATATTCTCATTGTTCACACCACCTCAAGGTGAAGAGCCAGCAACTGGCCAGATGTTCATCTTGAAGCCTTCCAATAATGCCCAGGAGCTTCCACCTAACTTAGGTAAGATCTACAAAGAGATCTTTGAACAGAAGCAAGACCGTTTGAGCAAATTCTCGAGATATATCAAGTATCCCGATGAAATGAACTTTGAAATGAACTATTACAATGAGAAGAGCAAGTTGTTTAAGAAGTTGAATCTGACTATCAGCAAAATCCACATTTCACCAGTCTTGTTTGCAATCCAATCACCATACGCAGCCGTCGTATTGAATGCATTACCTTCTGCAGAAGTTTTCCCCACCATCAAGATGAATATCGGCGAGTTATCACTTCCTGCAATTGGTTGGCAATCATTGATTTCCAAGAGAGTTATCAACCACTACTTCGTGTTGGCCAACTGGATCAAGAACTTGATTTCTTTATCGTCGTACGGTAACATTCCAATTTGTAATATTCAAATTGACAATGTTGGATACTTGATCGATATTGCATACGCAAGAAGGTTGTCCTCGAACAACATTGTTCTTTGGTGGTCACCTAACCCATTGCCTGACCATGGTGGGTTTGAAATGGACAAGTCTTTTGACTTTGAGAGTCTTGAGTTCCCCACCATCAACAACCCCGAAGTCTATGAAACCGCCTGTTTAGAAGTTGAAATTGGAACTTTGACCATCAACAGTATATTGACGAGTTCTCTCATCAACGAGGCCGAAGGAACAGACTTGGCAGACGAAAACACTGCTTTCGACAAGAACAACGGGGCAGCCACCATTGCTGAAGACTCGTTTGGTACCCCTGCCCTCCAGATTTTGAGATCTATGGTCAAGGACTGGTGGGACGACGCATTGCTGGGCAACATTAATGCCGATTCTATGATGAACAACATGGTCACCTGGGTCCAGAGAAAGAACTCATACTTGTACGACTTTGCCTTGCACTACCATGTCCATAACTTGGCAACCAAAGCATTATTACAGTTGATCGGTGAGTTCAGAAGAATGAACGCCCAGGTGATTTTTGCTTCACAGAACAAAATGATCATCCAAACGTCCAAGATATCTGTGGAAAACTCATATGCATACGGCCAGTATATTCTTAAGGCAGCACGTAGCAAGCCCTTGTTCAACTTTTTGGACCTTAGAATTGTGAGATATTGGGATATACTTGTTTGGATGGATGAGTACAATTACGGTGGAAGAGGATGTGAAGAGATCACTGACGAGGACCCCGAGCTCCAATTGGTTAGCAACTGGCAAATGAAGAAGTTCTTGCCCAAGATTGTGGAAAGCGAGTTTGAAGATTACCTTATTGTCTTTATCGATTCCTTGACAAAGCAGAAGAATGAGGTTTTGGGAGGAACACAGTCAACCCAACGTGTCACTCAGATAGCACACATCCTCAAGGGCCAGAAGAAGTTATCTTCTGGGGAAATGGAAGAAGAGGAAGATTACACCAATGGTGTCACCGAGATGTTCAGAAGACAGCTCTACAAAACCATCCAGAAGTTGTACAAGCTCCAGAACAACTCTATTATTAACCCAGATTTGGCCGAGTCGTACAAGTTCCCTACATTGCCAGGGTCACACTTGATGATGAAAAACCCAACCTTGGAGTTGGTCAAGTTTTTAAGTTCCATTTTCAGTTTGTCCAAGAAGAGAATCATCGAAGTCCGTATGCTCAGAAAGGAATTGTTGGGAATCTTTGAGGTGAAAGAATTTAGTGAAGAGGCCAACTTTAAGAACCCAAGCACATCTTTGAAGATCCCACATGTGATCTGTGATTACTGTAATCACGTCAGAGACATTGACTTGTGCAGAGACACCGACATCTGGAACTGCACCAAGTGCCGCAAGCCCCACAACAAGGTTGCAATCGAGGAAGAGCTCATCACTCAATTCCAGAAGATCCTCACCAAGTTCCACAACCAGGATTACAAGTGTGTCAAGTGCAACCAGATCAGAGGAACCAACATGAGTTTGTTCTGTAAGTGTTCTGGGGAGTGGACTGAGACTATGACGTACACGGAGGTTGAAAAGAGAATGGCTGTGTTTAAGAGGGTTGGAGACTACTACAGTTTAGAGTTATTGAAGGAGATGTTAGCTGTATGAGAGATGTATAGACTAATGAATAATGAATAGAATGGCGTAGCAGTGGTCGTCAGTAGTTGGCACCAGTAGAGTTTAGGCGTAGGCATGGGCAATTTGGCATCCATTCGGCTGCAAAAAGTACGGCTACCACCATAAAGAAGGTAACCAGTTCAACTTTCACATAAAGAAAACCAACTATATAGCATTCAAAGCGTCTATCTTCTTTACTGCTACCACCGCTAGAGCTCAACTAACCTTTATGTTGGTCTGTAGTGATGTTGTTGTTTAGTCTTAACTATGGCCTTTTGCGACCACAGCAAAAATAAAAACGCGTACCCCATAGCGATGCTAACGACAGAATCACTAGAGGCACTCAAGGGACTAGTCAAGTGCCGGGATACCCAGCTCGAGCTTCTTAATGCTCTAATCACGCCGAGCAGCGATACTCTGGTGGATCTGATTTTAATTCACGGGTACAAGTCAATTGGCAAGTCGCTTACAGTGGAGAAGTTCTTGTCGGCGTCGGGCATCAACCACTCCATCATCAAATGTGACGAATGCATAACCAAGAAGATCATGCTTCAACGATGTTACAAGGCCATTAAGTCGGATAGTGGGCGTGGACGTGGATTCACCCAAGAGCCAAGGTTCGGATCGCTAGGCGAGACGTTTGCCAGTTTCGTCACCATGTTGGAGCTCTTTATCGAGGCTACAAAGTACACCCAACAACACGTCCTAGTGTTGGACCGCATAGACCAGTGCATGGAGAACGCTTCTGAGTTGCTCCCGGCATTTGCCAGATTAAAAGAACAAACCAACGTCAAGAACATCACCGTTGTGTTTATCATATCAACAGACATACCCAAAGAGATTGTGACGATGAACGTTCCGTCCATTTTCTTTCCCGGCTATTCTGAGGAGGAGCTCGGGGAGATCTTGGAGTCTTCACAGCTTTGCATTTTTGGGGACGACGACTTGGACTCGGACCCCAACAGCTACACCTTCTGGGTGCAGTACATCAAGATCATCATCGACTTGTTCTACGTTTACACGGGATCGGACATGAACTTGTTGATGCACATAGGTGTCTACTGCTGGGACCGCTTCATTGAGCCTGTTTTGAGTGGCAAGTATCAGTTGACCGAGTTTATCAAGGTGTACAGAGAAAACATCGACATGTTCCAGAACGAGAACATCATGAGCAACTCGTCCATCAAGGAGTACGCTACCATGGAAGAAGAAAAGAAAATCGTCAACGAAAGTGTCCAGGACTTACCCATGCATTCCAAATACATCTTGATTGCCTGTTACCTAGCATCATACACGGAGCAGAAGAACGACTTGCACTATTTCTCCAAGGTCAAAGCAGTCAAGTACAAGAAAAGAGCCACCACCGAAGGCAAGAAGAACAAAAAGCTGATGAGCAAGGACGAAATCGATGCCAGATTGCTCTCCCCCAACTACTTTGACTTGGAAAGAATGTTGGCTATCTTGTCAGTTATCTACAGAAACAACTCACTTTCGTTGGTGGCGGAGGACCGGACCACCTACGACGATACGGTCGAAGAGAGAATCGAGGCCGAACGCTCCAAGTTCACTTTGAGCAGAAACATCGACTTGAACAACCAGTTGGCCACCTTGTTCTCGTTGGGCCTTATAAGCAAATCGGCAAACTCAGACATCTTGGGTGCCAGGGTCAGATGGAAGTGCAACTTGCCATGGAATTCGATTGAAAATCTCTCGAAGGACTTGGATTTCCCTATATTAGACTACTTGCGAGACGATTAGCGATGGGGTTTTGCCTTAATGACTGCTAGGTTGAGATTACAGCTTGGTCTATGTAAATTAACATGTATAATACAATTGCTTAAAAAGTGTAGAAAGAAGGAGATACTACTATAGAGCGTAAGAATTCCAACTCTAGTGAAGAATTCCAACTATAATGAAGGAAATCCAACTGCTTTGTGGGAATTCCAATTCCAACCATAATGACATTTACTCAAACTCGACGGTGCTGACATGGGTAAACGTCAATTCTCCCACCTTTCTAACTTCCACTCCATCTTCAAAGTAGTTATGCTTCCAGTGGGCCATTTCATATGCCAGATATGGGCCATGGACCTCGGAATCCTCCAACCACCTAAACTCCCATATCTTTTCGCCGTAGTCTTCTTCGCTTTGGTCACCTTGGTCGTTATCTTGCTCCTCCTCCTCTTCTCGTTCCCCCATCTTCCTCTTTCTACCTCTAGCATAGTCCTGCCCTGTTTCTTGAGCATATTTCCGCATAAGCTCTTCTCTGGACATGTCGTACGTCTCTATCAAGGACTTTTCGTGTATGAGAGCATCACACAACTCGGTGATGGAGTTGACTTTGGCCTTTCTTGCCGACTCATCCACGCCTTTCTTCGGAACCAACGCCGCAAGGGCCTCCATGGGAGTCTCACTAGGCTCAAGTAGGTCAATCAAGTCCAGCAAGAGCAATTCCGTGGTCCGCACGTCCTGGGCCCTCTTTGTCTGTTTGAGTCTCTGCTCCTGGGCCCTTTTGGCTTTCTGAATATCCTTCTTTTTGTAGTCGTCCAACCACTCCTCGTCATTTATATCGTCTTCTTGCTCACGTCGTATGAAGTTGCCGTCTAGATCGTAATTTCCTTCGTCCAAGTCATTTCTCAAGCTGAAGGCCTCGAGCTTAGGGCCGTCGGCCTCCTCGTCCTCGTCGTCAGAAACCTCGTTCGACTCAATGCCCTCTTCCTTCTCAAACTCGTCAATGTCTAAAAACTGTTTCTTCTTGGTTGTTTGTGGTTCTGGTTGCTGCTTTTCGTCGTCATCACTTGCAAACATATCATCGTCCTCATCGTCTTCATCGTCTGGCTTGTCGGGACTTTTGGGGGCAGGAGCATCGCTTTCGTCGCCAGAATCGGTATCATAGTTCAATCGTAAGTCCTTCCTATGCTTATGCTTTAATCTTCTGTTATTTCCAAGACCATCATCCACCAAAGCTGCATCCTCTTCACCGGAAGACATTTCGGTTTCAAAAAACTGAGCGCACCAAACCTTTCTGTAATGGACTCCATAGACATACAAGACATAGACACAGATGAGGTCCTCAACCTCGAGAACGAACACTACGAGAAGGGCTTTCTTGAAGGAAAGCAGCAGGCCATGAAAGACCACTATATCGAGGGCAGAGAGTATGGGTATCAGACAGGGTTCCAGAGGTACCTCATTGTGGGATACATCCAAGGATTAGTCAGGGACTGGAAATTGAACTTAGACAAGTATGAAGACGTCGGTGGGTTCGAGGGCCACCTCACCCAGTTGGACGAGTATGTTTCGAACATCCCCACCGTCAACGAGGAGTCGTTGGTGGAAGAGTACGAGAAGAGGGTCAGGAAGGCCAGGAACAAGTTGAGAGTGGTGGCCGCCATAGCCAAGGAGAGTTGGAAAATCAACAACCTAGATGAGTTGTTGCGGGAAGTTGCTGGAGAGGTGAAGGTTCAGAGGGAAACCGACGAGATGTGGTAGAGAAAGAGGCAGAAAGTGCCATCACGGGAGATAGAGATACAAGTGACAAGACTAGAAGTAAGCAGGCAAGACAAGGCATATTACAACACAGAGGTCAACACAGAAGGCAAAACAGAAGGCAAAACAGAAGAAAGTAAAGAATATACAACTTTCCTTAACGTGCTAGTGGATATGGTAGATAAGAGGTACCCGAAGCAAGAAGTACAAGCAGTCTTAGACTTCCTAGCAGACAACGGCACAAGATGGATAATGGCTCGTCCTGACTAATCATAGAAGGTTAAAACCTATTAATACAAGATTTATAGATATTGCGTTGTACTTGGTGGGTGACTTCAAACTTACGTGGTAGGTGACTTTTAACTTTCTTGGTAGGTGACTTTAAACTTTCTTGGTAGGTGACTTTAAACTTCCAGAAGTTCTCTTACCACTTCTCTAGTCAGTATACTCCATCTCTGGTAATACCGACACTTTCGTCCGCAATCCTAAACCAGTAAACCTCTTCTGATCCCCTAACCTTCTCGGACCTACACTCCATTCACAAATTATACATTAAAATGTAAAATCAAAATCTAAGGACTTGTTCTTGGATTCCACTTTATAACTCAATATTCCACCCAAAGGACAGTCATTTATGCCAGCAACCAACTGTTCACCGCCGTTTTCAACCGGGGCAAAGCTCAAACCTGTGCACTTTCCAATAAAGTCTATTGATTGGACGCGAGAGGCGCCGTCGGAGCCCTTCAAGTCGTCCATCTGGACGATACCAATGTGGTCCAAGGACTCAGCCCACGACAAAAACTCACCCGTATGACTGAACTTGCAGTTTCTGACAGGACCTCCCAAAAGAGTGTTGGCCTTGGAGCCCAAGGAGCCGCTCCAAGAGTATAAATGCAGGGTGGGGTTTCTTCTGTCCCACAAACGAACGGTGCCGTCTTGGTTGCCTGTGGCCAACAAGTTGGCGTCTCTAGGCGACCAGTCACAGCTGAAACCGTAGTCTGTGTGGCCCGTAAAACGGAGCAGTTTACTCACGTCCAAGTTCAGCATTCTGGTGTCTATAAGAAAAGAGTCGGTATTGTCACCAGTGACAAATACCTGATGGGGCGAGCTCGAGCTCACTGCGGAACAATTGACAGCAAAATCACACAGCATGAGGTTGACGACGGAATGCTTTTCGTTGAGGTCCACCACCCGCAACGACTTGTCGTTGGAGGAGACAATCAACTGGTTCAAGTTCTCCTCGATGATGATGTGGTTGGTGATGCCGTCCAAGTTGGAGGTCAAGTGATGTTCTCCAATGCTCTTATTATTAATGTCGTACAAGATGTATCCTCCCTCGAAGGTGCCACATGCCAATAGCGAGTTTGTGCAGCACATGGTGGATATTCGGTTGTTGGAGTTCTTGGACAACTGTCGTGAGTCGATCAAGCAGTCGAGCTGTATGGGGTCCTGCAGCAGCAGTCGTAATCTGTTGATGCGGAAGTATGTGTAAAAGTCTTCACTGTCGTTGTTGTTGATTGTCTGTAAGTTGTAGTCGTGGAAGTAGCTCAGCGGGTAGTATATCCCCTGGGAGATGTCGGAGCCACAGCAAACCAAGTTCCGGAGCTGGAAGTGGGTGATATGCAATTTGAGTTTGCTGAAGTACCGGTGGAAGGTGAAGAACTCTGTGTTCAAGCAGAGCTCGTGCTTGGGGGTAGTTTGGAGAGCCTCTAGTCTCGAGTTGGGCACATTGTAGAACCACTGCAACTGGCTGACCCTGGCTCTATCCTGATAAAACTTTTCCCTCAAGCCCACAGGCCATCTGATGCCCTGCAAGTCTGATTTCTCGAGATTGTTGATCAGGTATGGCAATTTGTCTTCCCTGTACTTTAGTGCATTGAGGACACTTAGGATATCCAGCTTGGACAAGTTGGATTGCGAATCATACAACAAGTTGTATAAAAAGGTGAGCGACTCCGACAGGTTGAGTTCGTACTCGTGATGGGACACCCTGGGTGGGTCGTCCGGCAATGTGGATGTGGAACTGGCGGTGGCGTTGGCGATGGTGGTGGAGGTGGAGGTGGAGGGCCCATCAAAAAAATACGGGCTGTGGTTCTCTCTCAACGCACTATCGGTCACCTCCAACTGTTCCCGAGTCAACTGTATGGCCATACTCTAGTGTTATATGATAGCGAAGGTGTTATGGTGGATAAAATTTATGACTTCTATATATAAATGTGCTAAGTATGGATAATTGATTCGAAGAGCCTGGATTTTCGTGCAGGCGGGTTTTTCGATTTTGAGATCCGACTTTACGACCACAACCTGTCGGTAGGTGGTGCGCGACTTTCTACAGAGCCTAGATTCCGAATACCGACCTCGAGTGGGCCGGATCAGGTGGGCCCCCGGTACTCTCGCCTGGTAGGGGCACCACCCACGGCGCACCCATCCACGGCGTCCTCCATAGCAGCTGCCTTAAACGAACCCACCTTACGATCCCTATCTCGAACAATCAAGGCAAGGCGTTGCGTAATTTCATATCCAAGAAGAAAAAAGCAAAACATGGATCCATGATCGATGCAAGATTGCTAGACTTAATAATGTACTGGTTGTGAGGATTTGCATCACGTAGAAATGTCGATCTTTGGCGTAACTGTGAGTTTGGCGGAGCGGAAGGATGACCTCGAATACCGGTTGTAAAATCAGCAAGTCCCGGGGCCATCAGCTGGCACGCCAGGGCAGCTCATTGAGGTTGCAGAAACAGAACAAAGCATCTCTCCGCAATTCTACTCTACAAAACAGCTGCAACAATGACAGCAGTAACCACCACACGCTATGTGTCGTCCGCTACCCTAGCATTCCGTGCTATTTATGGGAGCCTAGTCCCGACAGAAGATCACCTGGTGCTTTCCGTGGCAGCAACGTGCGGGAGGATGCTCACGATGAGTAGCTGGAGGCTCCAAACCGAGCACCTTGACAAGCGCAGTCAGACAAAAGCTTGACATGCTCGAGCAACAGTCTAAATTAAGCTCTTGCCACTGTGAGCACACATTGTGGGCCCTCCTGTGGGTGGAATTGTCGCTCCATTGACTTGCTCGACAAACTTTAAATGGTCAACTGCACCCGCATCCTCACCTTAGAACAATGCAAACCACATGTATTGTGTTGGTTGATGCTGTTGGGGGGTCGTGAACGAACTGGAGGTTAGTTCGTGTAAGAACTCGACCCAAAAGGATGTCTGGTGGAGGGCTGCAAAGGACACTCATCGCTAAGCTTTTTTTGCAGCCAAGATGGTGGCGAAGCTGTCACAGAAGAGATCCGAGGGTATGACGTTTCGCCCGATGCACAGAAACTGGACTTTCCAAACTGGGTATGTCTCATCTCGGAACTCGACATGTTGCAACGGGCACTTTTGCAACTCGGGTTTGTCTTATTCAAGCAACTCTAAGGTATTTTAGTTACTGACCCTTGGGTTGGTTAGTATGCCACCTTTGTGGTTTAGTTGCATTTACAGCTTCTCCAGTCCAACATCACTAACATAACTCAACCAAGTCAGCGATCAATACAACACCAACGCACCACCAACTCACCACCAACACGCCATCTAAAGAAGACCGTCACCACCAATAGGAACAATTCCAATTAGAACTATCCACCTTATTTATACCCTCTAATCTGATTCCTGATCTCTCCTGCACGTGACATCCGTCACGTCATCACCGAATCCCGAATCGGCAATCACTGATTTGTAAGACACAACTCGAAGTTCCACACGAAACTGCCTTCTTGTTGCTTCCACAAGTTTCGACACCCTGACAGTATTCTCTCAGGGTCCGTCAAGATCCCAATTGTACAAACACATGCACTTGTCCGTAAAGCACAATTAACTCATTGAGACAATTGTGCCGGATGTGGCGCGCGGCAGACTCTATAAAAGGCCCATATTTCCCAAAAGAAAAGGCCATTACTAACCAAACAACACTCGACCCACCATGCCTCACAAGTACGAATTCGACGTTACTATGACCTGTTCCGGATGCTCCAATGCCGTCAACAGAGTCCTCACCAAGTTGGATGGCGTTTCCAACGTTGACATCTCCTTGGAAAAGCAATCCGTCAATGTCACCACCGCTGACTCGTTGGACTACGACACCGTCTACAAGACCATCGCCAAGACCGGAAAGAAGATCAACAATGGTAAGACCATTGAGTAGGTGGTTTAAAATAGATTATTTATTATGACTAATGAAAAATGACTGACAAGTTTCTATGTAAGAGGTCTTGTTGTGACCGAGACCGGAGTAGACAGTCCGTGGATTGGTCGGCACTGCCTGAATTGATGTATAGAACTCACAAGTGACTTCAAAAAGCATAGCACGGGGCATGTGGCCAGCTCTACAGAGCTATTGTGCCTTCAGTATCAACCCTTGGAGTTTCTTATATATCTCTTATATCGACAATCTTGTGGATTGGTCGGCAATGCCTGAATTGATGTCTAGAACCACGGCAATCCAAAAAGCATAGCATGGCGCATTTGGCCAGCTCTACAGAGCTATTGTGCCATCAGTAATCAACCCTTGGAGTTTCTTATATATCTCTTGCATCGACAATCTTGTGGATTGGTCGGCAATGCCTGAATTGATGTATAGAACTCACAAGTGACTTCAAAATGCATAGCACGGCGCATGTGGTTAGCTTCACAGAGCTATTGTGCCTTCAGTAATCAACCCCTGGAGTTTCTCATATATCTCTTATATCGATAATCTCATTGATACAGTCATCCCTCTTTTCACTAACTTCAAAGATGCTTTGTAGAACCTTGACCAACTCACTGGTCTCGACATCGTGGAACTTACCCTCGTTGAATCTCTCCATGATATCGTCCATGGAATTGCCCACCAAGAAGTCAATGTTTTCCAACTTACTGAAAGAAGCCAAATTCTTTGGGCTTTCGTTGACTTCAATCAAGAAAGGACCGCTGACGTTCTTCAACTCTCCAATGATCTGCGAGATCTTCTCTGACTGGGATTCACCAATCTCCAGCAATCTTATCACACCCTTTATGAAAGAATAGTTGACGTTCTCGGTCAAGTTGACCACCAACTCTTTAAACTTGGAGGGGTACGATTCCTTGAGTTGGGACAAGCCGTTGAAAAGTCGGTACAACTCGCCGGTGAGGTTGTAGATTTCGTCTTCAAAGTCAAGCTGTGAGTACTCTGAGATCCTCAAGAGGTTCTTCACTATTGTGCTGATGGTTTGGTAGTAGCCCACCACAATGGACTTGAATTCGATAGAAACCCAGTTCTTGAACTCGTCTACGCCAGTGGCTTGAGAAAGATAATGAAAGTCGTTGTAAAGAAGCAAGCTCTCCGACAACTTGGGGTACAGACCTGCACCCAACGCAATGATGGCAGACGTGATGTGATTGTGAACCTCTCCAAAGTTGTCCAAGTACTCCTTGACTATTGGAACCAACTTCTTGGGGAGCTGGGAGATCTTGACGGTGTTCTTGGAAACTTCCTGTGCTGGTGGTTGCTTTTGCTGTTCATCGTCCTCGTCCCAGGCGTCGTCCCATCCGTCGTCCCAGTTGTCTTCCTCCTGTTGTGCTTCTTGCGGTGCTTGTTCGTTCACCTTGACCTCCTCAAGATTCCAGTTTTCTAAGTCAAACTTTCCTGTAAACACCTTTTTAATCTGGTTGATGTACTGGTTGACGTTTTGGTTGTCGTAGATGGCGTGCAAGTCGGACTCGATGTTGTCTGTGGTGACCTCTTGCAAGTACACCAAGGCCCTGAGTTTCTTCAAGTGGGTGATCTTGTCGAGGTCTGTTGCAATGGTGGTGATGTTTGAGTGGATGTGGGATGAAATGTGGGTGGAGATCTGGTTTTTGTAGTGTGTGGTGTCGACCCCGGTCTGGTCCAAAAAGGTCACCAACGCAATGCTGGATTCGAAGACGTCGTTGTCTGCGGTCTCAAGGCGCAACGTCTCGTCTCCTTCTTCTCCAATCAACTGCAAACGCTTGTTCTTTTGGAAGATGTCTTGGATCACGTCGTCCCATTTGCTTTTGTAGGTGTTGATGTTGGGCAAGTCGATGGAGTTCTTGTCTATCAACGAGTTGAACTCTTGTAAGATGTACACGTTTGCTATCTCAAACTCATTGGGGATCACCAACAACACGTAGTCATCCAATTGTTGGACTAGTTGTTGGAAAAGAGCCTCGACCCCAGAGCTGCTTCGTACTGCTTTGATCAACACCAGCAATTGCTGGAAGTCAAGCAAGTCAGATATCCCCTTAGGCTTATCAAGGAGCTGCTTGATCTCATCTATCTTCTCGTTCAACTGCTTTTCCTTCTTCAATTGGGCTATTTCTTTTGTGACGGCGTCGTACTTCTCGTTCAACTGGAGGATGCTGAGCTGTTGGAACTCCCCGTCCTTCAGGTCCACAGCCTTGGTGAACTTGGTCAAAAACGTGGGGTCTCTCAGCAAAACGTCCTCGTTCAACGGTGACAGTAGCGACTGCTCTATCCTAGATAGATCCAGTCTGTATTGACTTAATATACTGGCAAGAGACATAACACGTAATAAAAATTATGGTGTCGCATAAACTTGTTTGGCAATCTCTGGCGAGGGTAGTGGGCAACCGGAACCATGACATTGCTACTTTCAATGAAGGAAGGAAATGTCTTGGTAATAAGGTTCTATGAATGTAGAAGTGTGCAAGACACTAGTAGCTACAATAAATACTCAATTATACTATATCCTTTAACTTTACTGCTATTATTTGGGAGAGATCAAGTCAATTCTGCACCTTTGCCTTGCACTTTCAGCCGTGCTACAAACTACGATCCTGGCGTAGTTTTGACGTAGTTTTGGCTCTAAAGGCTGGTCTTCATATAGGTAGCATCGTTGAAGCTCTTGTTGTAACCAGACTTTTGATTCGGCTACTGAATGCCTCAAAACTCAACTCCTCGAACGACACAACTAACACCACCGGACCTTCCAAACACCTGGCAACAATAATCCTTATCTGGCATTCAAACCTGACTGACTACCAATCAGAATCTCCTACTAACACTCTCACTTCCATAAATCACACCTCATCCACTTATATCAAATCCTCGGTAATGTCGTCGTCAACGTACTCGTCGTCCTTGTTCATTCTGTAAATGGTCATGAACATACTGGTCATGTTCAAGGTGCTCATAAACCAATCGGGAACGGCCCAGTTGGTCAACTCAAGCACGTTGAAGGCCATGTCCAAGAAGTTCCCAATTAACTCCAAGTAGAGCATCAATTTGTCAAACCTCAAGTCCTTCAACACCTTCTTATACTTGTTGATGATATCCTGGTTCAAGGAAGACGAATCCTTTTGTTGCTTGACAATCTCCACCTCCAACAAAACCTTTCTTTCTTTGCTTCTGACGTTGTACAACTGGGTAAGGGTCTTTTTGATCAAAAACAACAAGATCACGACCCAAATCTTGTTGGTCTGCTTGAGTAACCTCAACAACTTCTGTGGGAACATGGGGAACTTGGAGAACAAATGCAAATTATCCAATATGTTGGCAAAAGTTTCGAGTATGTCCACCAAGACGGCCTCGATTCTCTTCAAGGAAAACTGTCTGTACGGGGAGCGGACGGCTTTGGAGGGGGACGGTTTGACGGGGGTGCCGGCCTTTTTCAACTCAAACTTGTCGAATAACGGTGAGTACCGGGGCTTCGGCGTAGGGGGAGTCTTCTTAAGATGCGGTGGGAGGGCTGGGCTGGGCGAGTTGTTGTTGCCACTGCGTTGCTCCAAGAGGGTCTGGAGTTTGTTGAGCTTGTCCTGGGTGACTGCTGCGTTGCCTTTAGCCTGTTCTTTTTGGACGAGGTTGATGAGGTTGTCTATTATCTCTTGCTTGCTCTGTGCTGGAGGTACGCTAGCTTTGGTGGTGACGGCTTCTTCTTCTGGCAGATATGCTACCATAATTGTAGTTTTCAACTTGTAGTGCCGCGGTTCAAGATAAATGGGGAGTCCCGCGAATCCACCGGCCAAATCGAGAGCCGACCAGAGGGGCCAAAAACAACGGAATTGTGCCCCAGAAGACAAAAACGCAGGGTTGGGTCGGATTACGGCAATGCTTCTGAGTAATCTGGGAGATATTCTACGTTGTTAGTGGTTGGTGTTGTGTATTTAGTTGAAAGTCGGTCTCAGCCGTTCTTCTACTCGAGTGAGGGGTTCCCGTCCAGCACTTCCAAACGTAGAGATAGACTGGGGACGATTGAAAAAGTGGTTGGCATTAGCCGTAGCAGCAAGTATACTTAGTGTGTGTAAGTGTAGGTGTTGTTTCGATGACTGCTGCTGTATTATATCGGTGTGTTGTGCTCCCTTTGTTGGGGTCTGGAACCGTTGAATTAGTAGCGATATTCCACCTGGAACCGACCAGGACCCTGCATTCCAGCGGTGGGAATCAAAATTGCAGCAATCACCAAGTAACTTTACTAATAGTCAACTTTTGTCAGTTTACGTTGAATCTACATCTTCTTGTCTCCTAGTCCCTTGGATGTGACAGAAGCTTCATTTGTGTGCTACACACCAACACATACCTTAACCAAATCGTATAACCTGTCCAACATGGCATCCTCTTGTATAGGGCCCCTTTCGTAGTCAACGCTCTTGTTCACGTGTTTTATCTCATTATTCGTGTACCTGACCTTTATCTCATCATTAGGCAACTTGACTGCCAAGTTGTATGTCTCTCCGTCCGGCTCCTGGAACAACTCCACCAGCCTTATTTCCGTCAACTCGAGCAAGATGTCATTCAACTCTTTGTACCACTTGTAATAGTTCTGGATCTTTTGGTCGGTGTCGTTGTTGGTTTGGCTGGGAGGCACTTCGGCCAATTCTTGGATCTGGTTGACGATCCGCTGGTTCTGGGACTTTTTCGACTCCAAGACGGCTCTTTTCTCTTCTACTGCCCTATTCAAGTCCTCTACCCTGTCCTGAGTCTGACTCAACTCAGTTTGCTTTAAACCAATCACATGGTCAATGCTCTCGGGTTCCTGTGACGGCACCAAGGTCTTGAAGATCTCGTTGTACTCCTTGGACGTTATTTCAGACTCTTCTTCGGCAATGGCGTTCTCCACCTCTTTCTCGAGCTCTGCCAAGTTGTCAATGAGTTGGCCGGCCCTGCTCTTCTTGGCCGTGAACTCGTTGTAGAGGTCAATATTGGCTATGGTGATGTTTTGCAACACTTCGATCTCGTCTTCCAACTCTCGTTTGAGTGCCTTCAAGTTGGATTTCTTTTCAGTGGCCTCCCGGGCAACTTCATCAAGGTCCTTTTCGCTGATACCATCGATACTCGTCAACTCACTGATCTTTCTTAAAAACTTATCTCGTGTCTCCTGCTCTGAGTAGGCAAATCGGAGCCGGCTGAACACCTGGTGTTGGTATTGTATCTCTTCTTCCACTGCATTAGGGTTCACAAGCTTGGCATTAGAGCTTTCAAAGTCTTGCTGGGCATTTAGAATAGTGTAGTTGGGCGTCTCAAAGGGCCCCAACTCGGCCCGAAGTTCTGACAGCATGGACGTGTTGTTTTGATTTGATAGTCTGCAAAAACATTTGCAACGCGCAAATAGCGGTGTCATCGGATCCGAGGCGAAAGTTCAAACTGTAGGCATCAGAATGGCAATATCACTAAATATACCTCTGAAATTATGACATTTGGGAAACCAGCTTAACAACTGGGGTCACTTCAGTGGAATTAAGGCAACTTTTCCTTCAAAAACGGCTGCCTTACTCACTTCCAATAGCCACTACAGTTACACTCTACATCAGCCTTCATTCAATTTCATTACCTGCTACTTAAGTCCAGTCCATGGTCTCGCTTCACAAAGTCAAACTTCATTTAATTTCCATCACTCATCACTGGTCTCTTGCTTGGATGTCACAACTCAACTTCCAGGCTCTGTCGTCTTCCGACTTGTTCAATTGGTTCACCTTCCAAAGCTCAAGCAAAATCAACTCTTGCAAGGCTGGAACTGGAAGAATGTTGAACTCACCCAACTCTTCCTTCTTCTGGTGGGAAGAGAGGAACAACAAACTGCTTCTCTTTTCCTTTGGAGAGCCGTTCACCAAGGTATCTGTAGGATGAACAACATAAGGAATCTGCAAACTCTCAGTGTCAGCAATAATACGGGTGATCTTCAAGTACTTGTCGATGTTAATCAACTTCTGCTTCAAAAAGGTGTTGGCTTGTCTGTACTTTGGATTACCTTCATGAATAAAAGTCAAATCTTGCAAGAACAATGAGAAGTATGGGACAATTGGAATGTTGTACTCGTTGGAAATAAGGAAGTTTCTCAACTTCAGTCTATAAGTAATGTAGTTTTTGTCTGGATGGACAATACCAGACAAGTACTCGTACAATTCCTTATACTTTTCCGACAAGTCTGCCCACAATTTGGTCAACCTGGTGATCAAGTGTGACTGCAAGGCGGTGATAATGGCTGCCAACGAGTTGAAGTTTCTCAAGTACAAACACGAAATCGACACCTTCAACCAGGTCTTGATGATATTGGCTCTCATCTTCTGGTTGATGTTTGGCTGCAAAATGGATTCCAAAACATAACCTGACAAGCAGTTAGTGAACAAAAGAGACTGCCTGACGTTTGGAGCCAACTTCAAGTGTGCACGCTTTGGTGTGTAGTTTTCATTCAACAACTCTTCAGTCTGGATCGAACAGAAAATCTGGGATTCAATAATGGTAAGCTGCTTGGCAACCTCCAACCCATTGAAATCCAACAAGTTGGGTCTATAACTAGAAAGAACCCAACTCTGGTCACACAAGTTGTACCACCTTCCCAAAATCGAAACCAACTCCAACGGAATAAAATGCTTAGAATTCACAAGTTTTTGAGAGCACCAACTGGTACCCAAAATTGATCTGTATGTTGCAATAATCTTTTCAATTGTAACGACTTGGTTCTTGCTAAGCAACGTAGACGACGAAGAGGTTTGGTTTCCAACCCCCAAAGGCATGGGCAACGACATGGACTTTAATGAGGAAGAAGTGGACGAGTTGGTGTTGATCTTGGACAACTCGTACCCATCCACCATCGAGTATCTCGAAGTCAAGTTGTCACGAATCAGACTAATGTGAATCAGACTAACGTGCTTACGGTTACTTCTGGCCGTGGTAATACTTCTGGTCACCAATTGCTTGTTGTTGATTCTTGGAGCCGCCTGCGACTCCACCAAGGGTCTCGACGACAACTTGGCCGTGATCTCAATTAACTTCATTGATTCAATTGGCAAATGGTTGGCAATCCCTTCATTAAAGAAGTTGATCAAGGTGCTAATAAGAATGTTATCTTTCTCTGGTTGCCAGTACGATTCCATCCACAATTGGAACATCTTAATGATCAATCTTCTTCTGTTCTTCAACTTGATTTCAACAGAGGCATCCCTGGAGTCAACCAGTTTGTTTCCAACGTCAAATCTGTTGATCAATTCCTCAATCAAGTCCAAACCTGTAGAAAAGGTTCTAAAGCAGATAAAGAAGGTTGAAACAAAAAAGTATTCTGGAGGAGAAGTATCGTTGGTGAGTGTGTAAACCAATCCCTTGAAAGATGCTCCCAACAAATTACCTTTACCGTCAATCAACAACTCATCTTTTTCGTGGAAAACTTCGTCGCTATTTGGATCGGCGTCAATGAATGGAAGGAACTCGTCGTTGTTGACAGAAAAGGCATCTTCTTCTGCAGCAAGAACCTGCTGAAGCATGGACACACCACTAGGAGTGAATCCAAGGTCACCGGTTTTACCGGATCTCAACATTGAGTATCTGTTGGACTTTCTTCTATCCTTAGTACGAGGAGCACTTCTCAAGTTCTTCTTGACATCCACATTCTTTGCAATTCCAATGGAACACTTCTTTATAAAGTCCAACGGATCAATTCTCATCTTGGAGTAATCTGGGTAAGCTCTCTCTGAGTTCAACTTAAAGTCACCGGTGATTTCAAGAAGTTTTCTAATTGAAAAAATGGTTGCACTAATAGATTTGATCATCTTGGATGCAATTTGAATCAAGTCCCCTCCCTCTTGTGTGTAATGATAATCCGACGTTTGAGGGACTGCGTCTGGGTTGAGAGTAGGGTCATTGGCAGCAGCAATGGCATTGCGTCTGTCGTCTTCGGATTCGTTCAAAGTCTTGACAACCAAGTTCTTGACGCCAGAAACCAAATCACTCACCAAGGATAAAAGGGTATCTAAAGAGTTATCCAAGTCGGAGAGCTTTTCGGTCGACACGTCAGAACCAGTCTTGGAAATGAAAAGTAATTCTCTCAAAAGCAAGATGATCTGGTGGGTCAATGATTCCAATAAATCACATCCCACCGGGTTGTGTTCGATTAAATCCAAACGACCAATGATCAAACTGAGGTAACAGTAGAGCAAGCCATTGATTTCGGCCACTCTTTGCTTGGCTAAAGGTGGAGTCAAAAGCAACGGATATACGCTAAAGTCATTTTGCAACTTCTTTTCGTTTTCACGCTTGATGATTTGGCGGCTTTCAACCGACCAAATCTGCAAAAATGCCACTGCCTTACGGGTCACTTGGTAGATCATCAAGGTCAAGATTTCAATCTTGTTGAAGTTTGAGGTGCCCTTGAACTCGTTTGCTTTGATCATCAAATTGTACCAATCAGCCAAGAGTGACTTTCTTGTCTTACGGACAATAGGTCTCTTAGTGACGATTTCGTTCAGACGAGAGAGACAGTCGGTGTACTGGAGAAGTAATCTGACCCCATCTCTGATGCTATTGATGACCCTGATAGAAAACGTGTACTTTCCCTTTCTGTTTCTATGACTCAAAGGATTCATTAAGAACTTTCCACAAGCGTTAAACAAAGGCTTGAGGTATTGACTGTTTGGGATTTTGCCGCCCTCGTCCTCGAAAGCATCCTCATCGTCCTCGCTGAGGGTTGTGTCTTGGTTCGGTGGATTGACGGCGATGGTAAAGTAGTTCATTGGGATCCATCCACGTTCCAACGAGTCGATCAAGGTGACTTCACCCCAGCCAGACTCGTCTATGGTATGCACAAAGGCCAATTCATCCTTTTGGAAACTCAAGCAAATCAGCATGTCGGAAGAGCTTTGCAAGGTTGCTGAGTCGAAAGGATGCATTGCTCTAATAAATAACAGCGACAAGTCCTCCTCCTCCGAGTCGTCTTCGGTCAGTAAAGACACCTTCGAAGAGGCGGCTTCCTGGAAGGAGGCAGTGGATTGTGCTTTGGGGTCATCGACGTAGCTGATGTTGAGACCATTGGATGGTTTCGAAAACGGAGAGCCTTCGCCAGCCCTATTGTACGGCAAGTCCTTTCTGGGAGGAATTTCCTCCTCCAGCACAGATGAGCTGTTGGAAAGGGTGGATATGTCTGAGATTTCACCAGTATTTATTTGGTCTGGGTTGCTTCTTGGAGTTTCTTCCTCTTCCTCCTCCGTGTCTTCTTCTCTTTCGTGGACGTCATGGATCTTCTTGTAGTAGAGGGACATTCTGTTTGCCGCCAGTTTTCTCTTGTTCAAGGGTTCGTTATTCACCTTTTCGACATTCTGCTGGAAGTTGGACATAAAGTTGTATGAATCACCCGATGTCCTCGACTGCTGCAACGTCATCGAGAGACGCTGGAACTTTTTGCTCAATTCCTGCTGGGGCAACTTTGAGTTTGACTTTGGAGCAGGAGTCTCGTACTGGTCTGGGTCGTCCAACTGGTGTGGCATGTCGTTGGTGAACAACAGATCATCGTCGTTGAGCAAAGGCGTGCGGTCGTCCAAGGGATCATTGGAGAAGGAGTAGCCCAACTTGGGCGTGGCGTCATTGTCGTACTTGAGGCTGTCCACAGAGGGCTGTCTAAACAAGGATTTATTGATGGAGCTGAAGCTCATTGTGGAGGATTTCCTCGAAATACTGTTGTACTGTGGTTGGTGGAACAAGGAATTGGTGCTCAGCTTTCTGCTCAAGGACCGCTGGGAGTCCAAGTCCGTCAACGAGTTGGAGCTCAGCTGTCTCGTCAAGGAGGGCTGGCTAGGCATGCCGCCCAAGGACCCGGGCGTTAGCACCCCACTCGCTGTTCCCACACCGGCTCCGGCTGCTCCTCCTTGTTTTCGATACCCTCCAGGCACATCGACCCCTCCTGCACCGCTGGCCCAGTCCACGCCGCCCTCCTCGTGATCCTCGTTGATCAAATCGTTGATTCTGCTCAAGCTTTCATGCCCCATTGCTCCGGAATCCAGATATACACTCGACAGAACACTGAGCTTATGGTTCTTGACTGGTTGTTGAAACATAAGTATTTTAAAATCCCAAACTTTAAACGCGGTCGCTGATATTATAAAAAAAAAAAAATTATGATATGGTGGCACTTCGGCGCGCCGCCCTTTTGCTTCTTGCGTGTTAATTTACCACTCTAATGAAATTTTCCACTCTATCGAGAGACATACGCGTAGATGAGGAGGGGGAAATTTCAAGTCGAGGTTGGCGTAACTAGGGAGGGCCAGGATGTGAAAAATATGGATATATGTTGCCAAGAGGACATGACAACCTTCTGTAGTCAAGACAGATCAAAAGCTTAAATTCCTCACAAACAAATACGGGGAAAACGCTTGATTGATCCACCCGTGAATGGGCTACGGTACGCAGATTTGCCCATGCATGCAATTTACTTTCCTAGTAGTTCGGGCGAGTTTGTGTCACGTACCCTTTGCAGGTAGGCTGCCAGATGCGAGAGATGTGAAAGTCGACACGCAGGCGAGCGGCGGGCGGCGATGGGCCCCGATGCCCACCACGCCCACGATCAGAGCAGCCGGGGCGGCGGTTGCAGCCTCCGCAGCAGCACGTAGCTCCGGCCCATCGCCACGCCTGCTCGATTGTGCTGTAGGCGAAGATGAGGGATAGAACGCCTGGCATTGTTGCAGTGGGGTTGCGAGTCCTATTGTCTGTATTGTTCGTGCTGTGAGGTAGTGTTGTGTGGGAGTGTGTGCGTGTGTGTAGCCACACACCTCTGGAGTGCTGGGGCCAGCGTGGGTGTGCTCCGAGACGTTGTCGGAGGCCGTTGGCGCCCGGCAGCGTTGTCTGTGCAGCCTGCTGGCGATTGCGAGGCTGCAACTTTTTGTCGGACCGCCTGCTGGTCCGGAGTCGGGGCAGCTTCCACAGCTGCCATCAAGTGGCCCCAGACACGTCTGACGGCGGTTGGCACACCACAGCACAGCTGCAGACGTGCACAGCTCACACGGGAGTTCCACAAATACCCAGATTATGTGTCTTGTGATAATTTTGACGCAGGAGCAGAGTCTAATTGCCCAGCGTAGACTTGTCTACTCCGGCTTCAGGTCCGGCTGCTTGTTTCAACTTCTGGTGTCTGCTCTCAAGGAAAGGGCATGACCCGGTAATTGACTATTCCCACTGTTCCGGTGCCCCTGCTGGGTCCCGGTGCCGCTCGACAGTCTTCCTGGCCAAATGGATGCAAATGCACGAGGCCGCAGAAAGCAGCATTCTCCAAGAAGTTTAAGCAGCATTGTTTTCACCGGCGATGGGCCAGTCGGAGACACACACACCACATCGGGACCATCCTCTCTGTTCCCTGTGCAGCACGCTCTGCAACTCGGGCACGTCGCCGGCCATTGCTTCGGACATCAGCCGCTCAGGTCCTGGTCGACGGTTACACCCTCGCCACACCCACCAAAACGTTTCCAGGCACAAGTGTGATCCTGTCAGCCTGCTTTAGTCACCACACCCGGGCTGTTCTTCAAACCTGGTCCACAACCCGGACCATAACCGCTACAGGCTGGCCAATCCCCCACAGATCCCCCAACCGATTTGCTGTTTCGCACTACCCCAAAATCTCCCATTTCAACAAGCAACCCCGAACCACCACCATGCCCATTTTCCGAGTCGACCACCAACTCACGTCTATCAGTGTGAAGATCAACCAGATCTGTGAATCCGTCAGAGATGACATTGACGACTCGCCAGAACTCTACCTTGCAGACCTCCTCGAATTGATCAAGGTCCAGATGGGCCAAGGGGTTCTGGAAGCCCTGCGTGCCATCAGAAAGAAGATCAAGTACGGTCTGACTTTGCTTGAGCAATTGCGTGCCTTGGACTTGCTTGAGTTGCTTGTTTCCAATGCAGGAAGCAAGATTTCCCCTCTGATAGCCAGTGACGACAAGTTGGTGGACCTCTTGAAGAGTATCTTGAAGGGTCACGCTAGAACCGGGTCTGGTAACCCGTACAACAAGGAGGTCATCACCAAGGTCAAGCACCTTGCCATCAACTGGAAAACAGAATTGGACGGATTGAGAGGGTTCGAGTTGTTATCCAACATTTGGAAGCTGATTCCAGGCAAGCACTCCTCCAGGGTCCACTCCTCGGTATCGTCTCCCTCCATCAACAACAATGTGTTCAGAGACGATGAAGACGAATTGAGCAGCTCCAGCCCCACCCCCGCATCTCCTCCGCCTCCCTCAAGGGCCTCCAAGCCAAAGCCTGCACCAGTGCCATCGAGGTCCTCCAAACCACGCTCTATGAAGCCCTCGAGACCTTCGTCATCCTCCAAACCCTCCAAATCCCGTAAGAAAAAGTCCACTTCCACCTACATTGACCCAATCTACAAGATCCCCCAGATCAACTACAAGGTTGAGGCCCCCAAGATTAGAGAATTGATCGCCAAGGCTCATACAGACTCTATCACCTTGGAGAACTTGTTGATCCAATTGCCTGCAGACATCCTACCTGTGGATGACGAAAAGACCCTGAAGGCTTTCAGTACTTGTAAGTCCGATAGGAGAAAGATATTGAGGTACTTGCAGTTTGTCGGGGCAGGCGACCCGTCCAAGAAGTCGGACCTGATTATCGAAATGGACGAGCTCTTCTTGGGCTCTCTTATCTCCCTGAACGAAAAGTTGGTTGATGTTTTTAAGTTGTTTGACAGGAAGAGTGGAATCCAAGAACTGGCTCCTCCTCCTGAAGACGAGGAGTCTTCAGATGAATCCTACTACACCTCGGATGAAGACGAGGAGGACGAAGACGAAGAAGACGAAGCAGACAACCGTGAGGCTTACCGTGACCAGCTTCCAGACTTGACTCTGCGAATCGAGGGAACCTCCATTTCAAAGAAACCTCCTCCTCCAAGACCTAGCAAGCCTTCGTCCTTGGTCCAACCAAGACCAAACTTGAGCAAGACAGACACAAACTCCAGTCTTGCTTCCGATCCGTTTGGTGACAGCAAAGGTGTTGGCCAATTCTAATAGAATGATAGACACTGTTTATGAATTGAAAAGTTATGATTGTGTGTAGGGTCCTAGGTTGTGGTTCGCTTGTTCTGGCTATCCTTGGCTTTCTTGTTCTCTTCAAGCCTATCTCTGCCTCTCATGCAATCGTGTATCTCCATGCTTCTACATTTTGTCTAAATCATAAGATTACGTTTACACTAACTATTATTCTAAACTCTCTTCATTTTCAAAGATTCCGTCTAATTGGTATTCTAAACTCTGTTCATTATCAAAGATTCCGTCTAATTGGTATTTTCAACTCTCTTCATTTTCAAAGATTCCGTCTAATTCTAATTGGTATTTTCAACTTTTCTGTCAATTTATTGTCAATTTTCAAGTTTCTGTCTAAATCTAATTGGTATTTTCAACTTCTCTAATCCTTTTAAAGTCACCATTTATCACCTTGCTTCCACTGCTCTTCCACTACTCACTCTTCTTTTCCTTATCAACTCTCTTTCCCACACTGGTGGTGGAATAGTAGACTGTTCCAGCCAATACCATGGCGCCACCCACAAGCTCCTTTCCTTCCATCGTATTTCCAAACCACCACATACTGATGGCCAAACTGATCACCTTTCTGACCAACAACACAACAGTCACCGTAAGACTCGAAGTTCTTCCCCCAATCATACCAACACCTCTGACACACACCAACTGGGAGGCCATATTCACTCCCAAGTTGAGCAATTGTCTGGGGATACCGTAGACATGAACAGGGTCACTCAACACAGCGTCAAGTTCTCTCCTCAAGGTCGACCGTGCAAAGTAAAAGAGGGGGATTCCCAACAAGTGGGTGTAGAACAAGGTCTCCTGCCACTGGTTGCCGTACTTCTTGTACAAGTTTTCGTTGTAGATGCCCATAAATGCACCGATAACGGAGGCCACGGCTATCAAGGAGACACCAGTGGCAAAGCGGTAGTCCATGCTGACGGCACTTTGTGAAAAGCTGAGGTTACGTGGCATTGTGATCACCAAGATGCCCACCGAGATCAAGATCGAAGACAAGACCTGGTGGCGAGTGTACCTCTTGCCACACACCACGTAGCCAACAACCATGGTTACCACACTCGAGCTCGACCGGAAGATCGTATACAACGGAACACTAATGTTGTACTTGTAGGCCATGTTGTTCATCACCAGCACACTGAAGTACATCAACACACTCAAGGCAAAGTTGATCAACGGGATCTTGTTGGGCTTCAACCACAACCTCGAGGCACGGCCATTTCGAAAGTCCGAGTTCTCCAATAGGTAGCTGCTTGCCGAGGTGACGATAAACTGGCAAAAAGTGATCAATAACCCAAGCAGTTCCAGCAGCTTGTTGTTGGACAAGAGCGTCTCCAAGATAAACACATTGGTGCAGCACCCGCCAAACACCTGCGAGAGGAGCGGGAGCCACTCCCCTATCGAATAGTACACGAGTCCTCTTTTCATTCTGTAGCTGCTAAACGTAATAGCTTCAAAAGAAAAAGATTGCAGGCCAGCGTTGTGTAGCTATATAGAATCCGTCTTCTGATGGCGTATCTTATGTAATCGCTTGTTAAGATAGCCTCGTCTTTTTTTTTTTTTCAAATCATTTATCAATACCCCATACTTTAGAAACGGAAAGGATAGCATGGCGGCACCGCCCAAACTGAGCAAACATAGGGCGTACCAACCTCGATTTCTACTTAATGACGAAAGCAACCATTCTGCAGGGCAGGGTAGTGCAAACGGCGCAGCCAAGGGAATGATTCCGTTGCCTGCAATTGAAGAGTTTAGGCTAGACACCATCTTGAATCGATCCCTCTCGAGTGAATCACAACAGGTGATTGACAACTTGACCAATGTTTTCACCAACTACCAGAGCGATCTCAGACAGGAGTTGAAGCTGAAATTGGCTATCGAGCAGAAGATTCAATTTAAGAATGTACAATTGAGCAAATTAATTAATAAGTTGAATAATCACTTGGGGCAGAGGAAGAAAAAGATAAGGAAGGTGCTGGAGGCTGATGGCAATGGACTTGACCAGGAGGTGGAACAATTGCTTGCGGCCACCCAGCATGCTAGCGATGCCTTGAAAGGAGTACTAGCGACTGTCAACAAGTACGCAGACTCCATACCGAGGGATAAGTATCCTAACTTGCATAAAATGTTTCATAAAGATTTGACGATAGAGGGAAGTCTAAAAGATACGGAGGAGGTTCATAACCACAAAACAGAAGCACCAGTTGCACTGGGGGATGCTGTGGAAGATCTCTCGGGCAGTCCTGGCGATGATCTGGACGATTCGATGGAAGACACCACAGCCGATCTCACTGTGGATTACTTGACTGCAAGAGAACACATCAACACCCGCAACATTCTCGAAGTATCGACTGCAGGGAATATTGAGGTACGCAATGGGACCGTGGAAGACACCCAGGGTGACGAGATCAACCACAATGAGATCGAAGACGACAACGAGATCGAGGACGACAACGAAACAGACGACGCCGACGAAGACGAAATGAGTCCCGAGCAGTTTGAACTTTTCATGTCCACTAGTATCTCCAAGTACAGAGAGAAACAGCAGTCCAAAAAGTACTCGATCGACCCGTTCGAAACCAGTTCTGGCGGACCTTCCTCCTTTGACAGGGCGTCGTCCACAAGCCAAGGGTCACCCACAAAGAGCTTATCCGACATTCTGTTCAAGAACAACCCAATCAACTTGTTATATTCATCTTTGTTATCAAATCCCAACTACAACAACGGGAACTCTCCGCTCACGAACCCGATTTTACCATTTGCAAACATCCCCGTCAAGTCTCCAGCAACAACGAAACTGGACTACCACACTTCACACTTCAAAAAACTTCGAATCAACGGGTCCCCGATCACCTCAGAGTCGTTCCTAAAACACCCCAACAAGGATTCGAGTTGTGACTGTACCAACAGGGAGACGTCTCCAGCACGCAAGGCACTTTCACAATCCTTGATGAACATCCAATTGCTGGAAGAGGACGAGGATGACATGTGGAACTCGTCGGGGTTGAACTCGGACGTGGATGATGAGGACCACGCCCTCCACTACTCGTCCGACTCCACAGATAGCGACACCTTGGACGAAACCATCAGTAACACCAACCTCTTCTACACTTCCTTCAACAAGGAACAGAACAGAAAGAAAAAGAAAAAGGTAACCACAGCGTCGCCCACCCAGTTGATTGACATCACAAGGTCCTTTGAGTCCGAGTTATCTCCAACTCCCAAGCACAAACCATCGCATCACACCTTAAAGCCCAAGAGGTCGATTCTTAAGACCCAACTTGGTGGGGGAGGCAAAGCAAAACCGAGAATCACAACCATCAGCGAACCCGTGGTGGCCCTCACCCACGTTCCAGACTATAGCGAGGAAAGAAGTGGCATATCTGCATTAAACAAAGCATACGACAAGACATCACATTACGAGATCAACAACTTGAATGCCAGTGGGACATTTGTCCATGGCATAAAGGAGCACCATCTGGGAGCCAACTTTAAAGAGGAGGTAGACGAGTGGAAGGGTCGAAAGAACGACGACAATTCAAGCATTAAGTCCATGAGTTTGCTACGAATGATGATTCAGAATGTATAGTCAAGAATGGTATTTTGAGGATGGTATTTGAAGACTTGCTTCAAACAACCTTAGTGCCTTACTCGAAGCCATTTGGTTGCCCCGATAGCATCATTCAAAGCTTTTCTACCTTGCTCCCAACACCAAACGCAAAAGACTTACTCCCGTCATTCTTGCCTCTAATTGCAATTTGTGGAGAAGGGCGTTCCCTTGGTACAGCAGGCGACAGCAACTTGCAAGAGCCCTCAACGGCAACTACAGTGGCGATCCAGACGTTTCAACGCAACTACAGCACACCTCCTTGCTTGCCAAACTAAATCTCTACTCAAGCTATCAAGTCTCCAGCTTGCCCTACACACTTTCGTGTGGCGACTTACCACATGCTCAGTCGTTTGTTCATTAATCTATTTAAGTCAACCATATCCAGAAGAACCAGAGCCCCACTACTGCAAACACCACGAGCCACATTTTCCACGAGATGCCAGCCCTCTGGCTCATGACAACCATCCTATTATAAGTGTTCTTGAGAGTGACCTTACCCTTCTCAAAAGTGTTGGTGATTTCGTCGTTTAATTGCATGGATTTGTTGATTTCCGTGCCCATTCTGACACCCAAGTTCTTCAACAAGGCCACCTTCTGGCTCATGGAGTCCATTTCCTCGTTGTTCTGGGACTCGAGCGACAGCAAGTACGACTCGTTGTGCTTGGCTGTGGGCGTGGTGTCGTAAGGCGAAGCCGTTCTCGAGGGCGGGTTGGACGGCGTCTTGATGCCCGGCGGGGTGTTGCCGAACAATTGTGTTCTGAGATCTCGTTGATGTGCTCCTCCTGCTGAATACCTCGAACTCATGGTGGTGCTGACGTTTCGGTTTCGTTTCCAAGTTGAAAATTGAGCGTGCGATCAGGGGAATCGCTGGCACGTGAGCAGCAGCCGGCCCTCCAAAACCTTATATAGCCAGTACTATGCCAAGAGGGGTAGCGTGATGTAGCCTGGTGCCGCCTTCTGTGTGGACACTTGTCCTGAGCAACAGTGTGTTGGGGTCCGTATGTTGTGTAGCCGTTTATGGGCCACTATCGGCGGCAAATCCCCAGACCAGTTCGGACCTCCGCGTACTAGTTTCTTAGCGGAATCTCACTTTGGATTAATAATGACTGCTACACCAGAAGAACCGCCCTTGTCGTTGAGGAACGTGAAGCACGTCATTTTAGTTCTTTCTGGTAAAGGGGGAGTGGGCAAGTCGTCTGTGACCACTCAGACGGTGTTGACGCTAGTTAACAAGGGTTTCAACGTTGGGGTGCTTGACATTGATCTCACTGGGCCCTCGTTACCCAGGATGTTTGGCGTCGAGAAGAAGCAGGTGCACCAGTCGACCGCCGGATGGGTCCCTGTGTCGGTATACAACAACCAGAACGATCCAGACAAGAAGAGGGGCAATTTATCCTTGATGTCGCTTGGCTTTTTGTTGGGTGACCGTAACAACTCGGTCGTCTGGAGAGGACCAAAGAAGACGGCCATGATCCGCCAGTTCTTGAAGGATGTCTACTGGAAAGGATCTGATGAAAGTCCGGAGCTTGATTACTTGATCATAGACACACCTCCAGGCACGTCGGACGAACATATCGCCATTGCTGAGGAGTTGCGGTGGGCCGGGCCCATCGACGGCGCCATCATCGTCACCACGCCCCAGCAGGTGGCCATCGCCGACGTCAAGAAGGAAATCAACTTCTGCAAAAAGGTCAACTTTAACGTTTTGGGAGTCGTGGAGAACATGAGTGGATTCATTTGTCCACTGTGCTCCGAGTGTACCAACATCTTCCTGACGGGCGGAGGTAAGGCCTTGAGTGAAAGTTTGGACTTGGACTTTTTGGGCAACATCCCAATAGACCCGAAGTTTGTGGAGATGGTGGAAGTCCAAGATGATCAGAACAAGTTGATTGACTTGTATGAAAAGTGTGAATTGAAGCCTATCATGAATGGGATTATAGATAAGGTGTTAGCCAAGGATCTTCCATCAAGAATATAGAGGGGTAAGTTCCAAAGACAATGAGATAATTACATAATAACGAGTCACAACGAAAGCAAATAGTTAGAGGAAGGCACAGATTCAAGTGTAAAAGTTCAAAGTATGGTCGAGACAAAGACTATGTCAAAGTTTAACAAGGATTAAGTCAAAGGCGGATAAAGTCAAAGGCGGATTAAGTGAAAGGCCATAAGAGCAAAGTCTATGTTGAAGCTATGAGGACAGCGGACCGACTCTGGATGCCCAATCTCCGAGTGATTACACATAGAGCTTCGAGTTACTCCGAATACTTATCACGAGCCAGAGCAATCCTGTTTCTCACCATTTCACCTTAAATGCTACACTTGATAGTTTGTGTGTGGTTCATGCTGGAAACAGCTCCCACTGAGCGCCTCTGAGTGCCTCTGACCACCACTGACCAAACTTCATTTTGCCTTTTCGTTTGTGGACCCCTGGCCCCACCAATCTACACCTCATCTCCCTGTCTTATTTATTAATGTACATGCAATGCTAAACCTTGTTAGTCTTCTTCCATCTTGCGATTCTCTTTTTTAAGTCCCCAGAGGATTGTTGCATTGGGTTCAACTTCTTGTCCCACTTCATGGCCTCGTAGTCGTCACCGTGCTTGTTGTAGAGGTCTCTCAACCACTCGCTCTCTCTGTCGGATGGGGTGGCTTCCACCTTGATCTTGGAGTTCTTTAATGCTTCGGCCTGCAATTGGGAGATGACGTCGGTCTCGGCTTCCTTGTTTTCGTCTTCCTTGACAATCTTCTTGGTACCGTATATGATCTTGAGGACCTCGCCCTTGTCGTCTCTTATTATACGGGCCTCGCCCTCTGGGATCTGTGCTGGGTCGTCTGTCTTTTCGATTTCACTGATGGCCACTTGCTTGGCTGCATCGGCCTCCTTTCTGGCCCTGATCTCAGATAATGTGAGCACTTCTTTCTCCTGTCCTCCAGCATGGGATCCTAGCTTTGATCTCAACCCTAAACGCTTGTAGTTTTGCTGCAAGGTCAAGGAATGGTCCCAATGGGCGGCGATGATGGGATTCGATTCAATCTTGATTTTTCTTTGCTTGTCCTTGACGTGTCTGGTGTTCTTCTTGACCGAAGAACGGGCCATCTTTCTCTTTCTGACGGATACCATGGTGCTGTGTGGTCTAAGTGTGAAGTTGAAGAGATGAGCTCTAAGATTTTTTTGTTCAAGACAAGGCGTGTGTGCAGGCCGGCGGAGGGTCGAGATGCGAGGGGACCGGGTCGGAACTCGCCCGCCAAACCGTATGTGTCACGTGACTCTCGTCTTGCGCCCATGCGGCTGCCGTTATGCTGCGAAAAACTTACCCCGGACTTTTAGACAACGTAGATCTTAAGGTACGTACAGAGACTTAAAGACAAGTATAATACACCCGTAACCCAATAGAGAAACACCGATGGTTTCCTCGAAAGCGATATATTTAACAAAAAAAAGTGTGTAGTCACACATTAAGAAGTGGCGGAGGAAGGTTCCGTGGGCTGCTCCGAGACTGGTGCAGCGTCAGGCAGTTTTGTTTGCTGGGTATCGGGCACTTCCAGGCCCGTTTTGGGGGCCGAGGAGCCTCTGGAGCCCCTGGCGCCACGGCCCCCACGTCCACGTCTGCCTCCTCGGCCTCCTCGGCCACCACGTCCGCCTCTCCGGTCTCCTCTTCTGTTGAACCCTGGGAGGTTGGTTCTCTTGGTGGTGACTCTCAACTCCCTATCCCTGAACTGCAAACCGTTTTTCTCTTCAATGGCCTTGACGGCGCTGTCGACATTGTCAAACTCAATGTAGGCGTAACCCTTGGGGAGTCCGGTGTACCTGTCGAAAAGAATGGTCACACGCTCAATCAACCCACAGCTGTTGAAAAACTTTTCCAAGCTCTCTGGAGTGGACTGGTAGTCCACATTGCCCACATACACGGAGCGTGCATCGATTTCCTCCTGCTTGGCAAGGCGTTCTGCCCGTTCCTCGTCTGTTTCCACCGCCTTGGTGTCCACCGCCTTATCTGGCTCCACACTGGCCTCGGGGCGTGTCTCTTCAATGGCGTCACTCATTACGCTATATTCTCTTCTTTTTTGTTCTTAAACAATCAACAAATTCCTCAGTTAACCGTGCTTCGTGCTCCTTCCTATGTTTCAAGCTCCTATGGTAGCTCTCTCTGTTCAATTGAGTCGAGTCTTGATGTTACGGAGTTTAAGGATTTTTTTTGGGGTGATAACTTTTCGCTGTAAACAAAAGAGACGTACTGCATAATGTGTGTATTTGATATTTATGTTTTAGACATGTATGGGCTCCGGACTTTGGAAAGGCGGGTTGGACATCGTCTGGAGTGGGTTTGAAGCTGGCAAAGGTGTGACTGGAGGGTAGGAGAAGATAATTCTATTGTCTTTGGTTCTTTTCTGCCCTGTGAGATGTTGCAATTAGTGGGATACTTCAGTTTTCCAATAGCTATATTGCTTCATTTAGGACATTACCGCCTCATACATATTCAACCTAATGACCATTAATGTTACAAACTGTCAATTCTTTACCATTTCCAACACCCAATGTCCATTAACGTCAAAACATTGCCGCTTTCCCCACCTAATTGTCCTCAACAAAAGCTCTATAAGTGGTGAATTCCGAAGAGCCCGAGACCAATTCGACGTCTGCGCCAGGAGCAACAAAGAAAACGTAACCGGTCTTGACCTCGAGAGGTTCACCGCCCTTGAGGGAGATGGTACCGCTACCGTTGGTGGCGATAACGATGGAGGGTCCTTCAAAGGCGTCAAAGTGCTGCTTGGCACCGGCCTTGTCGAAGATGGTCTGCAACACGGCAAACTCAGCGATAGGAGGGTTGTAGAGAACGGACTTGGAGGCGTCACCGTGGGACTTTGCAAAAGGCAAAAGAGGCATCTTTTGCTTTTCGACAGAGTCGTACGAGTAGGTCAACATCTCAACCAAGTTCTTGACGTCCTTGAACTTGGGGGTGAAGCCTGCTCTCACAACATTGTCGGAGGCAGCCATACACTCGATGATGTCACCGGAGATGTAGGCGTGGGGGTCCTTGGCTTGCAAGAACATGGCTTCGCCGACCTTCAAGTCGACGTGGTTCAACAACAAGCACCCGCAGAACAAACCAATGTCGTTGGGGAACTGCTTGTTCAAGCGTTGGATCAACTCAGGCAATCTGGCGTCGATCTTGGTGAAAACCTCGGGTTCCTGCTCGCTTCTCTTGACCAACAGAGCGGCCTTGTCGGCAATCACCTTGTCGTCGGTGTTCATCAACTTGCCAAACACCTTTTGCAACAAGAGCCTGTTGTTCTTGTCCTCGGAGGAGCCGAGGGCGGCGTCGACAACAATGCCGCCCACAAACTCGCCCACAAGGTCCTTTCCGATAATGTCGTTCAACTCGGGCACGGTCTGCAAGGTGGCGGCGAGCTGGTCCAAGGGCTTGAACCCACAGAAGCCCTCAAAGTCGGTGACGGCAATGGCCATTTCCGGCTTGTGGTTGTCGTCCGGGTAGTTCTTGGGGTCGGCCGCGTGCAACTGCGCACCCAACTTCTTGTCTGGGTGGGCCTGGATGCTCAACACCTTCTCGATCGACAAGACCTTGAACAAGAAGGGCAACTCCTTGGAGGAGCCGAACTTGGAGATGATTTTTGGGTGCAAGTACTCGTCAGGGTGCTCGCCAACCAACTCCCGCAACGTCTTGCCCTCGACGTCGCTTCCGCCAACAGCCTTGGACGGAACGGATGGGTGGGTGCCCATCCACAACTCCGCGTAGGGTTTGGCCTGGTCGATCGTCGTGGCCGGGTTGGAGGCGGCGGCAAACTGCGCAACCGCAGAGGAACTGCCAATCTTCCCCCAGTCGTAGTTCTGGTACCCACAGTCGATTCTAAAGAGCTTGGACATGTCTCAACTGGATGTTTACTGGTTGCTTGTAGAAAGAAACTAGTGTATAAAAATTTTGAACGGGTCGTGTCAAAAATTGCGTGTATACAAAAACAATACGCGGCAGTTACGTCGGAGTCCTCCAAACACGTTTTGCCGCTTTGGGCACCCAATCACTGAAGGCGTAAACGTGTACACCAATGTCCTGGGTCGAAACAAGCACCGGCAACAGGATTCTGAAGTCCGCCAGAATAGCAGGCCTGGACCGCATCGTCATCAACGGCAACACAACCATCAACCACGACGCCGTGCTCCAGGGCGACGTCAATGTGTCCTTGGACAACCAGACCACCATCCAGATCGGCAAGTACTGCTTCATCGGCTCCGGCGCCCAGATCATCCCTCCGCTCTTGCTCCAGAACGACCAAGATAACGGGCCTGCTCACGGTCCGAGCTCCATCGGCGGCTACTGCATCATCGGACGTAACTCGATCGTGAAGCTGGCCAACATTGGAAACCGTGTCTTGATCGAGGACGACTGTCATATCCACGACTTGGCCATTGTTTATGACTGCTGTGTGGTACGGAAAGGTACAGTGATACCTCCGAAGATGGTTGTTCCTCCGTACAGTGAGGTGAGTGGCGTCCCGGGCGTGGACTTTGAGATAAGAGAGTTGCACAATAGCTACAAGAAGATCATCGAGGCCGAGGCAAAGATGTTGCAAGTTTTGGGGGAGATAAGGTAGACTTAGTGGGAGTGTAACTGGTGAACTGTGCAGTGGCACTTCACGGCAATCCCCCAATTCTCATGACGTGGGGGAGACCATAAATGAAGTGCCACCAAGCGACACTTCAATTTGGGGGAGTCCGGCACTCGATAGAAAGTGCAAACACCAAGCAACTCTTAAGTATGGATATCTTCATGCTAACTACGAAAATCTTGCAAAACTTGGGTAGACCAAGGCACTCAAAATGAATGTCCCACCACCAAGCAACACTTACATCTTCATGCCATCTACAACCAAAATTTGGGGAGACCAGGCCTCGTCTGTTATTCTGTTCATGATATCTACGAGCAAAATTTGGGGTGGACCAGGCCACCACACTTGTGTTGTTCTCCTCATGATATCTACAACCAAAAACTTGGGGAGACCAGGTCACTCTAAACTCTTTTGCCATCTCATCTTGCATTTCATGGGAACACGGTCCCGCCACTCCCAACCTACACGTCAATAGGATAATCATACATTATTAGCATCGAAAGACAACTCTATGAAGTCGATTTACACTTCTAGCCTTATCATCTAATCAAGCTTTGGACTTCCAAGAATACCATGTCCGTGTCCCAGACTTCTCAATCTTCTTCTCTTGACCAACTTTTTCACAACCACGTAGGCAACCGTCAAGATTGCAAAGAAACCAACGTAGCCAAGGAACCCACGCTCATGGACATGATCCATGAACTTCAAAGGACCCCCGTATGGGCTGGCAAGAAGCTGCTTATTAAGTTGCACCTTGGCGGTCACCAAGCTGGAGTCCAACAACGACAACAAGACTGGGGTGACGGTCTGAGGAGTGTTGAGCAACTTTTCTCCCTCGAGGTCCTTGTTCCAGAAGTACTTGTTGTCCTTGCTGATCACAATGGTGTCACCAACCTGGTAATCGTCACTGTTAACCTTCCACCCATAGACTCTTTGGAACTCCTCCTTCTTGGAAATATCGAAAAAGGTGAACAAAACATCGTCCTTGTTGAAGAAGTGGGGGATCTCCTTACGCATCTCGCTCACAATCTTGATGCTGTCAGCGTCCTGTTGCTTCAAGGACTCCACACGTGCAGCCTTCTCGTCCCTCTGGTTGACAATCTGCTTGTAGTAGTACTCCTGCTTCTGGTAGTAGTACTCGTGGGCAGCCAAAGACATGTTGTAGAAGGCCTGGTTAGCGTACTTGGCGTCGTTGGAGTTGATGAATGTCACCACAACCTTGTCGTCTCTGGTTTCTTCGCTCTTGGAAAAGTACTCGGGGAGCAAGTCCGGCGTCAACTCTTGGTAGAGAGGGTACTTGTTCTTGTCAAGGAACTTTTCGATCTTGGGCCAGTCCCTCATGTCTTCGGGTGCAAAGCTTTGGTACACCGGCGTAAACAAGGCGTTGTCTTTCATGACGAAAAGCGTAGGCTTGGAAGTGATACTGGATGCCAAAAACATCGACTTGTCAAACTCTTTCTTAGGTAAACTCTTGTCGTAGCCATTCAAGTAGCTGACCAAGTTCTGTGCCTGCACTCCAATGTTGTCTTGCATCTTGGCGTGCTTGGCTGTGTACAAGTACATGTTGAATGGAGACTTGTTGACGTACTCCAACAAGCGGGGCAAAATAGCCTTGTCTTCCTCGGTGACTGTGTCCAAATCGTAGAAGAAAACAATGGCGATCTTGTTTTGCAATGGGTAGTACAGGTTCAATGGCTCGTTGGGTAAGTCCTTACGGTACTCCATGACATTTTGGATACCCAAGGCAGAAACGATTTCGTATTGGTAGTTTTCATACAACCTGGAACTGTATTCCTTGAGCTTGTCGAGACTTGGGTCTCCCTTGTAGTCGACTCTGGTCAACCCCACGTTCTTTGGCAAGAAGTATGCAAACCTAGGGGCCTGGTACGAGTTGGATGACGTGAGCAGGTTGAATCCCAACTCTTTACAGAGATTCTTGTTGTCATGGCACATGACATGGCCTGTCTTGAAGGTGGACATGATTTGGTTCAGCAACTTGTCCCATGTCTGCTTGGTTGCAAGACAGTCGTCACAGTGCGAATCGAAACGGCTCTTGCCCGTTTCGTCTGTCTGCTTGTACTGGTCGTTGGTGGCAGAGAAGAATGTGACAAAGTATGCTTCGTCGATCTCTCCGGCAATCACCTTGAGCAACTTGTCGGTGTCCAATTGCTCAGACATGCTTGGCAAGTCGATGGACCCACTGTGGAACTCGGCATATGCCTTCTTCAAGTACTTTTGGACGTTTTCCGCAGTACGGAGCAAAGTACGAGGGTATGTGTCAACGTGCTTTGGCTGCTTGGGGATAACATCACCGGCCTCGTTTCTGGTGGGCGAGTATATTCTGAGATCGGGGTACCCCAAAATCTCTTCACGTTCACACAAGTCCCCCGATGCAACACAGTCCACTTGTCTCATCTGGACACCGAGTTGTTTGGCAGTATCGTAGAACTCTTTGTATGCCCGTTCCCACTGTGGATAAAAATCCTTACAGTGGTGGCAGAAGGGCGAGAAGAACTCCACAAGGGTAAGCTGTTCGCCTGTGGACTCGTCAAACGACTCCAAGTTGAGATACTCTGGTAACTTAATCTTGTCCAACTCGGCCTGCTTCTCTTCTAATTCCTTGGTATTATCGGACTCATCTGCTTTTTCGGAAGTCTTCAACTTGATTTGGTCTTTCATGTCCTCCACCAACAGGTCAACCTGGTCTGCGTTAATACTTGGGGGGCTATTCAGGACACCTGCGGGTGCTCCGTCGAAATCGGCAGCTACGGCCTGATCATTGTTTGGAATGACCCCAGGACTACCAACAATAAAAGGTAGCAATGACAAGAGGATCACCGATGCCTTCATTATCGTGTGTGGTTATTTTGTTACGACACCTTTTTTTGATTTGGTAATCCAAATGATTTCAGTTGCCTAATTGGGAAACCTAGAAGACTCAAATATAGATACGGTCTGCTGATGCTCCTGGATAGCACGATTTAAGGTCTCTTTTGCAAAACTCAACTGTGTTGTAAGGGGCTGACTCAATACTTATGCTGGAACAATGGACCCAAGTGTTGCCTGTGACCTTGGGCACCCTGTGTGTGTGAATCTGCGTGAATGTCTCGTTTCCGCAAGCCATACACTGGGATCCGTATACGGAACCCAAGTTGTTTGCAGATTATCACAAGTCCACAAGCCTACGACTTATCTACCAACAGTCCAAGTACTATTTATGGTGTGTATCTATACGGAAAAGGAAAAAAAAGAGGGCCAGAGTCCAGTATTCTGTCCAGGGCTGGACGGTTCCTATTTTCGGGGTGGCTGCAGATCAAGTTGCAGCAACCGCCGCAGCCAAAAGTCCAAAGCACCAGACTCCAGTTAGAGACACAGCTACTAAGAACACAAGTCAACGCTATTAGACCATCCAACGGCGATGGCCTAGTGGTGTCCAACCCATGTACCAATCCCTTAATTCTGTTGTAGCAGTCTATCCTGTACCTCTCTTCCCTGGAGCTAAAATTTTGCAGCTAGTTGAATGTCTTGCTGGTGCTCAAGAACTTTTCAAATGCCTTCAGCAAATCATGGCCCTCTGACATGCTCAAGACACTGGCGCCGTTTTTGTAGTCGTCGTACGAGTGCTGCAAGAACTCCTGGACGTTTTCGGCAGTCAATCTCGAGGTGCTGGGGAACGAGTCCACATGTTTCAGTCTTCCCTTGATGGGCTCACCGTGCTCGTCGGTGGCCGGGGCGTACACCCTGATGTCTGGGAGTCTTATGATTTGTTCACGTCTGCACAAGTCTTTGGAGGCGGCAGAGTCAACCTGTCTCATCTGGATGCCGAGCTCCTTGGCGGTGTCACGGAACTCTCTGTAGGCACGCTCCCACTCCGGGTGGAAGTTTCTGGAGTGGAGGTTGACGGGGTCAAAGAACTCCACGAGCGAGAACTGTTCGCTGGTGGACTCATCAAACGTTTCGGACGTGAGGTATTCTGGAAGATCGGTTTCGGAGGCTGGGGCTGTGGTGGGCTTTTGGTCCGCAGCAACAGTGACTGCAGCAGCCTTGGCCACAGGCTTGGGCTCAGATGGCTGGCTGTCGGAGCTAGTGGCAGCCTTTTTGACGTCCTCCACAGGGTGTTCGTTTTGATCGACGCTATTTTTGGAAGGGTTGGCCGACAAATGAGCGTCCTCAAGGGTTGGTTCCTCTGCTATTTCGAGTTTGACAGGTGGCAACACTGTGGCATTGGCGTCGATAACGGGTGTTGCTGGTTCCTTCATTCTTTCTGGCTCTGTCTGTCGTTGAGTCGTCCGATTTGGATAGGGTGTCCTTAAAGTATCCTAAAGTTATATATTCTTTCTTAAAACGTCCCAGAGTTCGTGCTGCATTCGATATCCTCTAAATGAGGTAATGCCGCATTGGGAGACGAAACAAAAAGACGAGACAAAGAGCCCACACTTGGACCTGACGAAGTCGCCGTCTGTGGAGCAAAACAGAAACTGGGAGATGATCTGCGCTGTATTGTGTACAATGTGGTTTGTGTGTGTTGTCTGGTTTACGAGGGTGCTTGTTGAAATGCCGAATGAGCGTGCTGAACTCTATTTTTCAACCTTCTCAACGGTCTTTTTATAGCAGTACCTTGGCGAACGGAGGTTGGGTAGGTACGCTTCCCTGGCATAACAAAACTCTCCGAAGGGCACGGTGGGATGGTATTTTATCGTCCAGGAAACGCTGCTTCTCTCGTGGGGGCTCTTTAGAGCGAGAGAGAAATTTGCAACCATCCCCCACGCTTTCCGCAGCCAAACCACATAGCATGACACAGCATGAAGAAGGGTGAAATTTGGCTGTATCAAGGGCTTGCATGGGAAAGCAGGTTGTGTTTTTGAACAGTTCTGTATCAAGGGCTTGCATGGGAAAGCAGGTTGTGTTTTTGAACAGTTGTTGGACGAAAAACGGCCAATGTTGCACAGTTCGACGTTTTGTACCAGGATCGGTGTAACGGCCCGACCACGGCCAGTGTTCTAATGCCACTTGATCTGTCTCGGAATGCTCTCTCTTTACCTTGCAATGCATCTTCTTGACTCTCCAATGGATTTTTCTTTAGGTTCCAATGCACCTTCTATAGGTTCCAATGCATTAACTTGACTTCCAATGCATCTCACTCTATTCCCCAATGCATCTCACTCCACTCTCCAATTCATCTTCACTCTCCAATGCATCTCACTCCACTTTGAGAGTCTTTCCTCTCTGGCCAACTTGGCGCCATTATCCAGCCTACTCTTGCTACACCTCGATATCATAATGAATATATGTAGTATAAATAATGTCTATATGTAGAAATCCCTGAGATCAAGCAAATATGACTTAAAGTACTCAAAACTAACCAAAGTGACGGCACTCAGAGGTAAGGTTCTAGCCAAGTTAGTAGCAAAGCCGGCGTAGAAACCTCTCAAGCCTTCCTTTCTATAAATCTTTTTGGTGGCCTCTATTAAAGTTGCGTCTTTTCGTTTCGTGTTGAGCTTTGAAGTCTGGATTTGCATTCTAGTTCTCAAGATCTCGTGGGGATATGTTATCGAGGACGCCACCATTTTAGAAATACAGGATGCAAGGAAAAGACGGCCAAACAAGTGGGACAGGTCCTCGTGTTCGTGGCCGGGGGATTGGTCGTTCATCAAGAGCTGCTTTATGGATTCGTAGACGGGGAACTGGATGCCCACATGCACCAAGCCGAACAAGGAGGGCACCAAGCCACGGTAGAAGACCTTTATGCCCTCTTCGGCGTACATTTTCCTGAAAGCGTCAAAGGTGCCGCTATAGTATGTTCTCGAGGGGGAGGTGGATGTGTCGAAGAATGTCTTGTTTTTGCCCGTCTGGATCATGAGTCTTGTTTTGACGACCCAGATGGGGTTGATAGCTATCGACAGGGTCATTCCCGCGGTGATAGCCAGGGCACAGTGGTTCAAGGCCACAATGTCCAAGCCCAAATGCTCGTGGAAGAAGGCGGGATAGAACTTCTTGGCCCGCTCGTACACAGTGAAGTAGATGGCCCAGGTGGGCAAGTAGCCAATTGTGATGGGGAAAAGACCCCGGTACAAGCCTCGTATTCCCTCTTCCCGCATGATGGTCTTGAAGGCGCCGGTGAAGCCCTTGTACTTGAGCTGGACATTCCCTACCGGGCGATGGCCCTCTTCCAGTAGTTTGATCATGGCTCCCTGCGCCTGTAATCTGGTCTTGACAACGTCCAACGGGCACACCACCACGCCCGAGAGGAACCCAGACGCAGCGCCCGCCAAAGACACAACCTGCGCCTGCGATATGTGGTGGAAGGCGTTGCCTAGCACGCTGCTGGGCATCCGCGATGTGGCCGGCGTCGTCGCATGCCCCGTGTCCAAGATGATGCTGGAGATCTCGCCCGTGCCTCCGTCCTTGCACATGCTGATCAAATATATGTCGTGGAGGATGAATAACTAGATCCGTTATCCGAGCTGCTTACCAAAGTCTTTTGCTATTTCGCTTTTCGGTTCCCTTTTTTTGGCGCTGATTTATCGGGTTTCGTTTCGGTTACTACTACGCGATTTAATGAGGCCGGAAGTATAATGCCAAACCTTAAAAAGGGCCCTCCACCATTGGCCTTGCTCCCGAGGAACCCGCTGAAAAAAGCAGCGGGCACACTGGATGTGTGTGGAGACATCCGACGAGTACCTACGTATATCTGGGTTCCTTGTGTGTGGCTACTGTCGTCCCAGAAAGCCCAATATCACATGGGCCGTCGCTATCTTGTTCTGTTGCTCGCTCTGTCCGTCCCTAATCTGCCAATTTTGTTTTTGCCACTACACTTAAAAAAGATTCCTCCATCGCACTCTCTCTCCACACTTAGATATACAATATGGTCAAATACTATCTCAAAGTACATGGTACGTTAGAAGGTGTCACTGATTTGGCTCCAATTGACACGCCAGAAAGCGTTTTTGAATACACTTTCAAGATTGAGTGCACCAAGTGCCGTACCGTCCATCCCAAGCCTGTTGGCATCAACCGCTTTGAACACCACGACATCACCGGATCCAAGGGAGAGGCCAGTTTTGTCTTCAGATGCAAGGAATGTAAGGCCGAGCACTCGGCCAGTATCGCCAGAACCAACAAGCTGTTGGGCCACGAGGACAAGAAGGCCGTGCCTATCTTGGAGATTGACGCCCGTGGGCTCGAGTTTGTCGAGTTCATCCCACAGGGTCTCTTTGGTGTGGCTGGGATCGAGTCCGGCACCAAGTTCGAGGAGGTGGAGTTGGATGAGGGCGAGTGGTTTGACTACGACGACAAAGAGGGCGCAGAGGTGAGCATCACAGAGGTGACGTGGGAGATTGAACGTAGCTAGGGCCAATCCCCAGGCCCTTCCAGCCGTGGCCGGTAGCAACCTATGGTGTGTGTGTGTGACAGAAAATTTCATGGTCCGCTTGCTGTTTTTATCAGCACAAGATACAGAGCCAGACCAAAAATCACAGTGTATATATATATATATATATAAGCTATAATCAGGGTCTCCTGCCTTCCAATTCGAGATATAGACACATTTTCCGAGCAATTGCTATAACAAAAGTGTATGCCAGCCGTACCGGGGGACCTCAGTTCAATCTGGGGCCCATTTCTGGCCCTGAGTTGTGCCAGACGTTCGGAGATTTTCTGAAATTCCGTTGCTTCCTTCCCCAGTCGGGAAACTCGGCAGCAGCAGAAAAACAGATTCGAGTGGACTTTGCAACATTTTTGTTCCCATGGCCCCTGAATATAAATAAACTCAATTCTCCTTTTCTTTCAGTTGCTACAGCTTATTTGACCCAATTGCTACGATAGAAGATATAGAGACAAGATGGGAATTGCCGACAAGATCACACAACCAATTAACGACAAACTCAAGGACGTGACCGAGAAGGTGGGCGGCGGCGGCTCAGGGTCCAGTGGATCTGGGCTGGCTGGCAAGGCCAAGCCGGGCATTGAGCTCTTCTCGCCCGAGTACTACGCCGCCTGTACTGTTGGCGGGATTGTTGCGTGCGGTCCCACCCACTCGGCCGTGACGCCGCTTGATTTGGTCAAGTGCAGACGTCAGGTGGACTCCTCCTTGTACAAGTCCAACATCCAGGGCTGGTCCAAGATCTTGAAGACCCCCGGCGACTCCATCTTCACCGGTATCGGGGCCACCTTCATCGGGTACTCGCTCCAGGGTGCAGGGAAGTACGGTTTCTACGAGTACTTCAAGAAGACGTACGGCGACTTGGTGGGCCCCGAGTTTGCTGCAAAGTACAAGACCGGCGTCTACTTGGCTGCCTCGGCGTCCGCAGAATTCTTGGCCGACCTCGCCTTGTGTCCCTTGGAAACCATCAAGGTCAAGACCCAGACCACCATCCCTCCCTACGCCAACTCGGTCTTTGACGGCTGGCTGAAAATCACAGCAACTGAAGGTATCGGCGGCTTGTACAAGGGTTTGGTGCCTTTGTGGTTCAGACAGATTCCTTACACCATGGTCAAGTTTGCATCTTTTGAAAAGACAGTCGAGTTGATCTACTCCTACTTGGGTAAGCCTGTCTCCTCCTACACCCCTGTTCAACAAACCGGGGTTTCCTTCCTTGGTGGTTACATTGCTGGTATTTTCTGTGCTGTGGTGTCGCACCCAGCCGATGTCATGGTTTCCAAGATCAACTCCGATAAGCAGGCTGGCGAATCCACCGGCGCTGCCTTGGGCAGAATCTACGGTAAGATTGGTTTTGCTGGTCTCTGGAACGGTTTGCCCGTTAGAATCGCCATGATTGGTACCTTGACCGGTTTCCAATGGTTGATCTATGATTCCTTCAAGGTTTACGTTGGTTTGCCAACCACCGGTGGCCACTAGTTTTCAAGTAATATGATTGTTTTAATGAAGTTGAGTTGCTTGAGGTCCAACGAGTGGTGTATCAACTCGGTTGCTGAGCTCCCGAGCAGCTGGGGGTGAAGTATTGTCCAAATGCCCATAGCATTTGCATTTGCACCCAACGCCGCAAGAGTAGGTTTTGAAATCTGACGTTTTCCTGGGCTCGCCCCAACATACAAGCTAGCCCGACACGGTGAATGTCATGGCTCTATTGCGGGTCGCTACAGTGTTTATGCAAAATATATATTCGCGTAATCTATGAAATCCTTAGCTCCATACATTCTTAAACAAATCATCATCCAAGCCCAGGGTGGAAGCCGGGGCCAGTGTCTGTGATTGCTTCCACTGTGTGGATGCGGCCGGAGGGGTCAGCTTCCATTGGTTGGAGATGGAGGACGAGGAGTCGTTCCACTCATTGTTCCACAGAGTCGAGGGAACGGCTGAGCGGGCTGGTGCAGGGGTGGAGGCGGCAGGACTGGCGGAAGGCTGAGATTGGAAGGTGCCAGCAAAGTTCAACCCACTCAATGAGTTGGACAAGCTATCGATACTTTTGTTTGCGGCAGGAGCAATGTTGTTGTTGAAGATAGGCGTCTGAGATGAGACCGATGGCACGGGGGTGACGGAGCTATTAGTTGGAGGCGATCTGATGGCGGTTTGTGACGACGAAGGCGACGAATATAAAGATAAAATGGATTTCTTCAAGTCTGGTCTTCCGTTCATACTTCCACCGGTGGATTGTGCAGATTGCGGAGAGGCTCCTCCCAACCTCTGGGCCTGGACAGACTGCTGGAATTGAGGGCTAGGGACAGGTTTGGCCAACGAGATGGGAGTGGATGCTGGTTTGGGAGATGTAGATGCAGAAGATGTAAAGGATCCAAAGTCATCATCCAAGAGGGAGGAGGCCGATTTCTGCAGTTGCTGCGGCTGAGGCTTGGTGTGTCTCGCAAGCAGCTGCTTGTGCTGGTCTTGGATAGGCTGCTGGAGCTCGACCGGCCTGGTGCCTGTTTTCAAGGTCATTGGGTCCGGGACGCTTGGCAGCAAGGCCCATTTCTTCATGTCGTACTTTGTTCTAATGAAATTCTCGATCTTCAGCTCGTTGGGTGTGTATCCCTCAGGCAACTTGCTCTCCCAGTACAAATTGCACTTTTCGTTGCCCCATTTAACCATGTTTTCAATCTGGTCGTCGGTCCACGCGTCCAAGTCCACCGACTTGACCTTGGAAATGTGTGTTCCCATGCTTCTATGTATACCAGAACAACGTATACAAATAAAACACCCCAAGCTCCACGACGCCCACCGCGGGTTCTTGGACGTCTTGCAATCAACACATGTCTTGTTGGCCGTCTCCTTGAGAAGCTGTCTAAGTATCTGCTTGTGTTGTTCGGAGTGAACCTTCTTGCTGGACGGTAAGGCTCTACCACTCATACTCCTAAGCTTTGATCGTTGTTGTCAAATTTAATTTGCGGTTGTTGAAAAGTAGATCCGTCACGTGGAGCATGCTCGTGTGACTTGTGGAGAGAGAAAGGGAGAGGGGGGGGCCACTTTACGCTGCAGCAGTTACAAAGGGGAGCCAGCGGGTTAGGCTGAGTACGGGGGGGAGGTGGGTTTACGATGGGTGGGGCATGGGTGGTGCTGGAGAGGGCTATGTAGGGAGGAGGGTTGACGTTGTACCTCACAGCATCCGCTAAGGTGGAAACGAGATGGAAAACGCAGCAGGCTGCCCAAATCCAACCCGATCTCAATTTGGGACGGTGGTCCTCGGTTTCTGGCATCTGAGTTTTTCAACAAAGGCCCTGAAAAATGGCTTTTTTGCTTCCCCTCCCGGCCTGGGGTTGCTGTTGCGTAGCGTTGCGAGAGATGGAGGCGCCAAAGGCCTACAGCGGTTGGAGATATGGGCCCGAATAGCAACCCTACGAGGAGAGTAACCGCTCACGTGACCGGCGCCCGGCGCCTTGCCGTGTTTTTCGGAGGAGGAGGAGGAGGGTTTGTCACGTGCGCGCATTTTAAAGCCAGACTGTAAAATAGAAGATACATTTTTAGGTTTTTACACACATAGACAACAACAACAAAAGGACCCCAGGATATCGATGATTATAATACAGAGCAGAGTATAGAGCCCGCATAAGAACCATAGATAGACGAGACATGAGCACATTCACCGAGAAATTACGACCTAGTTTGAACTTGGTGCACATTCGGAGCAAGAGCACAGAGCTGACTGGCGGCAGCAGGCCCAGTCTAGGGACCGATTCCAACCACAGCACGGCGCTGGCCCGCGGGATGGGCCCCGACGACGTGCCGCCGCATTACACCGACCGCACCGTGACGTTGCAGGAGGTGCTGGAGCACCACACGCCGGACGACCTCTGGATGATCATATACAACAAGGTGTACGACATCACCATGTTCTCCAAGGACCACCCCGGCGGCGTGGAGGTCTTGTACGACTGCGGCGGCGTGGACGCCACGGAGGCCTTTGAGGACGTGGCCCACTCGGACGACGCCGTCAACATGTTGGCCCCGTACATTGTCGGAGACATCCAAGCATCTGAACAGAAGAAATACGCAAAGCTACGTATCCCAGCATCCCTCAAGAAAAAGCCCCCGGTGCCCAAGAAACAACTCACCAAGCCTGCATCCTACATCAAAAACAAGAAGGTCAAGCGACTATTGGGCAAGCTAAACTTCTATGCATTGGTGGTCTTTGCCGTCGTCGCCATAGTGCTCTGCATAAACTTGCAAAAGTTTAAATGGACCTATCACATCAAGTCCACCTAGGATGGCAAACACGGAGCAAGGACCCTCCACTCCCCCAACGCCCAACTTGCCTTTTTCCGTCCCCCAACTCTTCCGCAAGGGTTTACCATGCCCTGCGTCCGCAACCACTATCCCCGGCGCTCGGCTTGTCCCTACCCTTGTCCAGATAGTCTTTGCTGCACCGATACCCGCAATATACAACAAAAGAAAAAATTGATTAAAAGAAACTTTAGCCAAAGCGTACATATGGGGGACCCACCTCCCCGTCCTGCCCGTCTACACCTTCACAACCGTCCTCCAGCCTGCCCTGACTAGTGCCAGATGCCCTCCATGCAGCAATGCTAGACAATGAGGCGAAAAAAAAAATCCGTCCGGCGTGGTACCCCTAAATATCTTTGGCAAGCGGAGGTGGAGGAGCCACCGAGGGGTCTCTTTTTCCCCATAACAAGATCCTTGTCATCCTATATAGTTATACATTTTTACGTTTTAAATCTTGTCGGCATGGTACCGTAAGGTTTGGCGAGAAAGGAATACTCTGTAGTGGGACGCTCAAGTCCAGGTAGTGCAACTTCGTTAGCCTGTGTTGCACAAAGCGTTCCGGTGGATTTCTCGCTGCAATTTGCGGGAGCTCATGGGGGAACGCCAGTCTATTTTTTTGCGCTTTTTGCTAGATTTAATGATAAATAAGAGAACAATAGCAGCTCCCTATTTCGACAGTCTACGATACCAGCCAACAATAGAAGGGAATGTGCATATAACACGTCTGATGGGGCCACAAAATCAGTCTCCGGGCCTCGATTGTTACAAAAAAAACTGAAACCAATGTCTTGAAACATCTCGGACAATCTTATTGTAGGTTTTATGATCTGGGCAGAAGCAACAACAAGTGCCACCCAATTTTCGCACAAGCGCAGCCGATTTCAACGTACTCTCTCCACTTGCCACTCACGGGACACCTCAGTGAGATAAAACAATACCAAATGTAACCTCTCTTGGCTCTGTGCTACCCCTGAATAATTACCATGCCTGAAGGAGAAGAGGTTGAGCTGTCGCGTACACTTCCGGGCCGACGCTCGTGACCCCAGCTCTGCACTTCCGTCTTTTGCGGCCTGGCCTTGCGCCAACACAGGGTTCCAGGGGTCTGTGTTTGAGGGTGCCATCCATCGGGGGACATTTCAGTTGGCTACTTGCGTGGTGGTTGTGCTTGTACGGTTGGTGGAGGACGACTTCTGCCGTGTCTCTTCCTCTCACTTTCTCAAAGACGCAACTTTTAGACTATTTTTAGCCAAGCATTCCTGTTTGATGTGAAAAGAGCCCGTTCCCTGGACGCTAGCGCTGCAAGTCACTTGTTTACCTTTCAACTTGCAGCCTGGTTTAAATTGCATTGACCCGCAACCATCGTTGGAGGGGTAACTGCAACGTTACTTGCTCTCCATGTGATCCCCTAGAGCAAGCCGTACATTCTCTTCTGCAACCTTGACATTTTTATTTTTTGCCTGGCCAACGTTGGCTCCAACCGTACCGGAAAAGAGCAGTTCTTGGGAGAAATGTGACTTTAGTTCTTGACCTCCTGTCCTCGAATTTCACTCGTAGTTGATGCTGTAGCTCAATGGTAGAGTAGTGGATTCCAAATCCATTGGTTGCAGGTTCGATTCCTGTCAGTGTCAATTTTTTTTTATATTTTGTGAGAACAGAACCCTTGGTACATCTGGTTGTCAACGGTCGATTGTCCAAGACTGTGTCAATAGTGGTATTCTCTTTTGGATGTGGAGAAATTACTGAAAAAGAGGAGGATGTAACCCGTTCAGTAAACTGACTCTCATGGGCTGTGTGGGGGAGGGTAATCGACAAGGCTACCACTTAAAAGCGTAGTCGAGATGCGTCTACCTGGGCCCTTTTGGCCCGCCCTTGGTCATTCTGTGCCAACCACACATTGCAGCACCTTTCTCACACCTCCAGTGTGATTTGTTACCTCCAAATCCGATTGCCAACACCAATAATCGTACCGTCCTTTCCCCACAATCACCTCCCACTCAAAGATGCTTTCTACACCTCCCACTCAAAGATGTTTTCTACACCTCCTACTCAAGGATCTAAATACTTCCTACACCTCCTACTCAAAGATCAAATAACTTCTAAACCTGCTTACTAGTTCTTTTGTTGCGTTTCCCACGACTTGCCTCTGCCCTCTTCTTTCCTCACACAGATCAAAATCTCATAAATGCGATTTCAAAATACCAATCAGCATGTCTGACGAAGAATTCTACAGTGAGGAATCGTACGAATTTGAGTTTGAGGACGAAGACGAGGAGGTGGCGGGCGATAACGGGTCCAATGAGATTGAGGAGGACGAAGGTGAAGAAGACCCCGGCTTTGAATCGCGATATTACTTGGCCAAGGGGTTGAAGTACGACGACCCCAACGCCGCCTTGGAGGCCTTGCAGACCATCACCAAGTCCCCAACCACATCTGCCGAAGACACAGACTACGTGTTTAAGTCGTACAAGCAAATGATTAAGATTTTGTTCAACTCCAAGAAGTACGACCAAGTGTTGCCTCTCTTGAGTGAATTGATAGTGGTGCTACCCAAGGTCAATGGCACCTATGGGGAGGAATCCATTAACAAGATAGTACAGAACTTCTCGGCCTCGGGCAACGCTGACTTTGTCAACAAGGTCTATGACATTATTATTGCGTTTTTGAACAACACGCAAGGCACCTCTTCATACGACCGTCTCTGGTTGAAGATCAACGTCAACAAGTTGAAGAGTCACTTGGAAAAGGGAGACTACGCCAAGAGCAAGGTGCTACTTGACGATATATACGCCAAGCTCCACACCGTGTCTGAGTTCAGCAAGAAGCTGTACTTGTTGGATGTGATAGCGGCGGAAATGGAGTACTTGTATCTGATCAAGCCTTTGAATCTCGCCAGATTAAACCAATTATACAAGCAAAGTTTGAAGATCACAACAGCAGTCACCCACCCTCGCTTGATAGGGATCATCCAAGAGTGTGGCGCAAAGGTCCAGTTTTATAGAGGCAACTACGAGAAGGCACGCCGAGACTTTTACGACTCCTTCAACAGCTACGACGAGGCAGGGTCTTCGTTGAAGAAGAAGATATTGAAGTACCTCACCTTGTGTTCCCTCTTGACCGAGAACCAGTTCAATCCGTTCGAGTCCCAGGAAACCAGCATCTACACAAGCTTACCCGAGTACTCGCAATTGCTCTTGCTCATCAAGGCGTACGACGAGTCCAACTTGAGCAAGTTGATGTCGATAATAGACGTGATCAAAAATTCCCTGGACCCACTAGCTCACGACGATATCTTTATACATTCCGCCGACCAGATTGTGATAAACTTGAGGGAAAAGCTGTTTATGAACTATATGAAGGCATACAGCTCCATCCGATTCGACTTCATTCAAAACAAGCTACAGGTGTCGCAAGATGAATTGGAGGCCATGTTAAGAAGGTTGGTCTTTACAGGTAAAGTTCAAAACATTAGACTTGACTACGAGGATGAAATAATATACTCCGACGAGGTTGCAAAGGTCCATGTGCCGTTGACCCTCAACGCCAGAGACATGTATCACGACATGAAAATTGCGTCGGTAGTGAACATGCAGGCGTCATCCACCTTTTCCAACGACACAATCATGGATATCGATACCCCTAGACACAATGTTGCACTCAAGGTACTTTCCAAGTTGTTGTTCTTGGTTGACAAAACTGGCCCCGAGTCTGAGATCATCAAAGCCGTGGATGTCTGGTTCCACTACGTCTTCTCGGGCTTCCCCAAACCCATCAAAAACGAGCTTTCCCAAAAGGATCAGATTGCCGTGGAGCAGGCAGAAATGAACGACTCGGCCCTCAACATCAAGTACGACCGGTTGAACGAGGAGTCCCAGCAGGCCACACAACAAGGCATCCTAAGCTCCACCATCGACAACGAGCACGAATCAGAGGACTCGGGCCCAGTAGAACAGATCAAGAAGGTCGACGTCTTGACACACTGGCTCGATCTGTTGAAGATATACCATTCATCTCTCGCATAGGGTAACTGTCAGTCTGTAAAAGTAAATATGAGTCCAGAATCGCATCTATAAAAGCGGCCTGCCAAAAAAATTTACTTACTGAAAAACTTTTTACCACTTTCAATTGTAAGTATCCGAATTGTATACCACAGATGATTATATTTTATGCGTTATCGTCATGATACGTTCTAGCTATTATAGGACGGAGTTTGAAATCACCTAACACGAAATGAGTGGCATAATTATGGAATTATACTAACATCATCAAAGGACTTCTGTATCGCTGCATCTTGAGCAGAATGACTATAATCGATTATCTAGCTTTTCTCATGGAATGAGGGAAGATTAGTACCAGGTGAACTCCATAGCATGAGCTGACGTCGATTGACTGAAAAGCCAACTGTCTGTGGTCAATGCTTGTGTCTAGACGAAGCAGAGTTACGTTGGACAGGCTACGAACCAGTCTAAAATCTCACTGTAGCAACCTCTAAACCGTTTTAGTAGTGTATGGAAGAGGCCCATATATCGTCTGTATGAAAGACGGTAGAATCAGCAATGAGTTGTCGTTGTGGTGCCAAACCCATCGCTGTGGACGGAACTGTGCAAGGCTTGCTTCACGTGCGACCACGGTTGCAACCAAACGGTTGCAGCCTAAGTTCAACGCTTCAAAAACATACTTGGAATCCACAATTCTTATCCTATTAGCTCTACATGTATTAACTCTATGTTTGCATTAACTGGAGGTACCGAATTAGTAAAACTAAAGGGTATGTAGAAGAAGATCATTTGGTTGCAAAATTTCGATAGACGAAGGCAAAGTGCTAAATTCGTAGTATAAGACATACACTATTATAGCACTCTCTGTATAAAAGAAGTGAAGGCTCCCAATTTAATGATGATTCATAGGGCTTTTTTGACGGAATTATAAGTTCAACCCGTATCGATTAGAGCAAGTAAGCCAATGGAACCAATGCAAGAGCAAAGAGGGAGGTACCCATCATACCGGCAGAACCTTCAAGGGAAGTGAAGGCAGAGCTGGCTGGGAAAGAGTAAGAAGAAGAGTTAGAGGCTGGAGCAGCTGGAGCAGTAGAAGCTGGAGCAGCTGGGGTGGTGATAACTGGAGCAACAGAAGAAGGAGCGGCTGGAGCAGCTGGGGCAGAGGAAGCTGGGGCAACTGGAGCAGCTGGAGCAGAAGAAGCTGGAGCAGCTGGGGCACCTGGAGCAGCAGAGGCTGGGGCAGCAGGAGCAGCTGGAGCAGAAGAAGCTGGGGCAGCTGGAGCAGCTGGAGCAGCTGGAGCAGTAGAAGCTGGAGCGGCAGGAGCAGCAGGAGAAGCAGCTGGGGCACCTGGAGCAGCAGAAGCTGGAGCAGCTGGGACACCTGGAGCAGCAGAGGCTGGGGCAGCTGGAGCACCTGGAGCAGCAGAAGCTGGAGCAGCAGGAGCGGCAGGAGCAGCTGGAGCACCGGAAGCTGGGGCGGCAGGAGCAGCTGGGGCAACTGGGGCACCGGAAGCTGGGGCAGTTGGAGCTGGGCAGAAGGTAGTGTAGGCAGTTTCAATGTTGTGGATAGTAACGGTAACATCTTCTTCTGGGGCAACTGGGGCAACTGGAGCAGCTGGAGCGGAAGAAGCTGGGGCAACTGGAGCAGCTGGGGTAGAGGCTGGAGCGACTGGGGCAGCTGGGGTAGAGGCTGGAGCGACTGGGGCAGCTGGGGTAGAAGCTGGAGCAACTGGGGCAGCTGGGGTGGTTTCTTCAGCTGGAGCAGCTGGGGCGGTGGTTGGAGCAGCTGGAGCTGGGGCAGCTGGGGAAGTTTCCTTTGGAGAGACAGAAGTGTCGACTTCGGAAGCTGGGCAGACGGTGGTGTAGGCGGTGATTTCGTCGTTTTCGGTGACGGTGGTGACAAAGGTGGTCAATGGGGTGGTTTCTTCTGGGGCAACGGAAGATTCAACTTCGGAAGCTGGGCAGACGGTGGTGTAGGAGGTGATTTCGTCGTTTTCGGTGACGGTGGTGACAAAGGTGGTCAAAGGAGTGGAGGTGGCCTCAGCAGCGGTTTCTGGGCAGAAAGTGGTCAAGGAGGTGCTGGTAGCATCAACATCGACGGTGACGACTTCAACGGTGCCGTTGGAAGGAATAGCTGCGGCTTGGCCGAGAGAGAGGGCAGCAGCCACGGATACTAAGATGGAAAACTTCATGTTTTAAAAAAGAACGAATGTATGGAGTTGGACGGTTAAACTGTAAAGATCTCAAGTATCTGGATCTGGCATTCTTTTTATATCTCCATACTCAACGAAAGGCATTTTAAGCTTTTTGTTACGACACACCTGAGTAAGAATGTTCCTATCCATGACAGTGACACAAAACATTCCCTAACAATTGTCTTGATTTGTGCTGCTATTTCACCACGTCACCTCGTCTAATGCTGTGCGTCCCGCGACGGGATTTGTTTGAGGTGTTGGAGGATGTTTCAGAAAACTGGGGCATCTGGAATTGGTGCTATGAGCGAAGGCAGGGCCAAATGTGGTACTATCACGACATGTTCCTGTTGTTGCGTTTGGCTAGAGCCATTGTAGTTACGCCTTAGTGCGTCTCTATTTCTGGTTATAGGGGACGTTTCGCCAATTTTGTGGGGACGACACAAGCACACAACAAGCAAGGCACTCGTTAACTTGGGGGCTCAATCGCGTAAACAAACACAATTTTAGTCGCCTAAGCACAAACAAGATGTAGCTCGGGTCCCCACTTGCCTCTCCGCAGTGTCGTGGACGTGTGTTTGCTGGTGGCCGGCGCTGAAACACGCTGGACACTCCTTCGGCGGCGCCTGCTTGGTTCCTTAATTTTAGATCCTCACCTGGTTCTTCGCAGGAACCCCCAGTCACCCAGGGTACCCGCCAACTCACCCCAGTCCCGTCCACACGATGGATGCCTATCGTCCACCATACGGTCTAGACCTCCTCTTGTGCTTCGTGAACATTTTTTTGCAACGTCTTGTGAGATTCACAATTCTGTTTATTTACATTCTTGATCGCGACGACAGAGCGCAGCGCTCACAAAACGGGAACGCATGTGGGAAAACAGACGCGCAAATCCGTTACGCTACAGTCGGCTTCTAGCCAGTCTATATTGAGCAATAGTAGTAGTACACACGGGGAAAAGTAACCGAAACCGAGTGGGAAAAGTGGGCGAATTGGCAAGCAGGGTCGAGGGGAAGCACTGTGTGTGCCCTTTCTCTGTTGCTGTGGTGTATGTGTATTGCTTCTGCACACACACCTTTTCTAGAAGTGCTGGCCAGGTGTCGTCCCACCGAATCCACTGCAGCGAAGACACAATCTAGTGTCAAAGTAAAGTTTAAAACAAACAAACAAAAAAAGAAAGAAATCAGACAAAGGCAAGCGGGATCATAGCAAGGGCGAGGAGAGGTGCGTTTGCGCGAGGGGCGGAGTTGTCGACGGCGGTGGCCGGTGCGGGTGCCTGGGGAGGTGCTGACGACGAGGGTGTTGCAGCCGGCGTGGAAGCGGGTGCCACCGCGGCGGACTTCACTAACGTCACGGTGGAGGTGGTGGTGGAGGGCTTAGCGGCGGGCGCTGCTGGGGCCCCCAGGCTGGGTGTGGCTGCCGGGGGAGGTGCAGGAACCGCCGGTGGAGACACCCGTGCCGCTGACAGCAGCGAGGTTTGTGGCGCTGGCGCGGCCGGTGGCACCAAAGTGGAAGTCGTAGGCTGAGGTGCAACTGAGGTCGTGGATTGCGGCTTCACGGCGGGAGGAACTGCGCTCGAGGACTGGGGCACGGCCGGAGGAGCGCTGCTCGAGGGCTTGGGCGGTGGCACTGATGTAGTGCTTGTCTTCGAAAGTGGGCACCAGGTGGTGATGATCGTCTCAACGCTGTTGATTGTGGTGGTCACGGGACCCAAGGTGGCTGCAACGGTCGTCTCCAGGCACTTGTGGTTGGAGCACGACGTGATGGTGACCACCGTAGTCGAGGTGCTGGTGACGGTGCTTGTGCTGGGATCGGCGTCTATGACGGAAAAGGAGGTTCCTGCCACCACGACCCCATCGCGTTGCTTGATGGCTGAAATGAAGGACACGGGCACGTCCCTCTCAAAGAGGATTTGATCGCCCATCAAGCGCTTGCGGATCGCCTGGGTCGAGTTGCTTGACGGCTGCTCGTTGCCCTGCACAAAGTACAAGGGCACGTCGCCCTGTCCGTAGGCGGCCTTGGCCGGCACGTTGATGAAGCGCCCGGCGTTCTGTATGTCGTTCCAGTACTTGTCGCCGCTCAAGAGGGCGTAGTAGGAGTCGTATTCGTAGTCGTCCTCCCCGACGTACGAGAAGGACACAGACAAGGATTGGGGAATTGGGAAGGGGCACACGCCTGTTTCGTAGTCAACTTCCGCAACGGAGTTTCCGTTGACAATGCAGCTCACCTGCTTGGCTGCAATGCTCGAGACAAAGCTCGCAACAACTAGTAATACCGAGTACATCTTATGGTTGCATCTGCTAAATCGTGGCGATCTTTGCCCACTTATATACTTTTTTTAAGCCTGTCCACTGGGTCCACTTCTTTAGGGGTCCTACCGGAACTAAGGTGGTTTATTTTTGCAAAACCGCCAGCCAAGATACAACTGTCCCTGCTCTTAAGTGGACGGCTGCAAAAAAAAAAATTCGGTGATAAATCTGCGGCTAATTCGTACCAATGCGTTCACTATTGCAAGAAACGTACCCTCTGGCAGGTTTTGCGGCCCAAAAATAAGACCAGGTAGGGTACCTCTGAAGGGTGAAGCTGGGCGCCCTGCCGGCCCATCCGTGCACTCCTCGACATCCCTGATCCTCTGGTCACGGTGCTGTGGTCTTCACCCACCTCGGATTAGTCTGCCTGCTTTCCAGATCCGCCTCATTGTCTGCTTTCCATGTCTAAGTTCATTGATGCAAGCTGTCTTCGCTGATGGGTGACACCCCGTTGAAGATAATGGCTTGTATGCCGATCATCGACAGAACCACTTTACCAATATTGCGTCATCGTTACTGAGCACTGGTGGGAGCGCAGTGATCTACTATAAACCTTATATTGTTTCAAGTGTCACCTCCGCTCTACGATCCGCATATAAGCTTCAGAAATGTAAGAACAACCATGCGGACTCAAAGTCTAACCTCTGGTTGACCTAGGCTTGACCTCTGCCCGTGTCAAGACCCATGGCCATGATTTTTCTGGCTCTTGCGTTTGTTGTTGTACCCCAGAAAAAAATGCTGGCTAAAGTGCTACTTGGTACTTGGCTGAGTAGATTGCACCCTCATGTCAAAAATGAAGTGTTTTCCCCGGTTGTGGGTCTAACTAGAGTCTAAAGAGAAGTTAACAGGGAATTAGTTAACGAGGAAGCAAACAGTGTGACTTGTAGGGCCTTAGAGCGAATTAGGTCTAACAAGCTATGCCCATCGCTGGCTGCGAAATGGCTCATACAAGATACCAATAAACGTGGTGCGACAGATTACCCCCGTTTGCAGAGTGATCTGGCCAGCTCAGGGCACTCCTCAGTAGTTGTTCAAAGGCTTATTTGTGATCACTTGTTTTTGACCATGCCCAGCATTTAGTTCAGCTACGACTTTGCCTCGTAGTTCCGCAGGCTTGCTATTGCCAGCAACCTGCTCGTATATCGGGCTCTGCAATGAAGATGCTGATTCAAATCTGGCTCTTGAATGGAGATGCTGATTCATATACGGGCTCTTCAATGGAAATGCTGATTCAAATCTGGCTCTTCAGCGGCACTCATTCAATACGGGCTCTTCAATGGAGACACTGATTCATATACGGGCTCTTCAGCGGTACTCGTTCAAATACGGGCTCTGCGAGATACCCATTCAGTCTTACTAGTTATACTCGTGCTGTAACTACAATCTGGAATCTGTATATGTATGCCTACCATATAAACCAAGGACTCCTCTATCATCTATGGGTTGAAATCTGCCAATCTCTTATCTTCTGTTTGTGTTTCGTCGATGTCCAAATCATCCACTCCGCTCCAATCAACGTCGACGTCTCTATGAGGAGACATGTCTGTGTTTTTCAAGAACATCAGACGTTCTCTTTGCCAGTTGTCCTGGACGTCATCGAAAGCTTTATTCCAGACCTTGTCATAGACCTTCTTTATCTTGGCTTCTTCCTTTTGTCTAACTTCTTCCAATGCCATCCATTCCATATGCTTCAAATCGTCGGAAGATGGTTCATAAATATGCCAAATCACATAGTGCGGCAAGCCAATGACAGAATATCCCATATTTTTACTCAACTTCCCAAAGGCTTCTGTTTCAGCGTGTTTTTCGTAAGAGAAAGCTGGGAAATGAGAACCAGTCTTAAAAACCTTTGCTTTAGTTAAAATAGACACACCTCCGATCCCATCCAACTCCATCTCCACCTCTGGGTCTCCGTAGGGGTCTCTCAAGTAAGCCAAGTGGGGTCTCCACGTCTGGTACTCGACGTACCCTTCGACAATACATGCGTCCTCGTCCAAGGTTTCTGCCAACTGCAATCCACCGTCGGATTCTTGCCAAGAGTTCAAATCGTACGGCTGCTGGTTACCCAACCAGTCCGGCAAGGGTCTCCACACGTTTGGAACAATCACGTCCTTGTCGTGGTGCATCAAGTCCTCCAAGATGGTGGGAGGAACTGTCTCGACGTCTGCATCTCTCCAGTAAACAAACGAGTGGTAAGGCTTGATGGCGACGGTCCACAACCAGTTTCTGGCACGTGCCATCAACTTTCTACGTGGACCTTGGGCTGCGAAGCCGTGTCTATCACTAAAGCCCTGCCCAATCACTTGACCAAAGTCTTTTTCAAAGATCTCTATTTCTCCGAACCTCATCTTGGGGTTGGGGTGGTTCTGGACCTCATTCAAGTGTCTGTTCAATTCGCCCAACGTGTCGTCCAGCGAATCCGACACCAAAAATGCCAAATCAATCAAGTTGTGTGGATATGTCAAGTTCTTCATGTGGCCGAAAAACATGGGCAAGTGGGCAGCAGCATCTCTCAAGGGAACACAGAATAACACTCTTTCTTCGTATTGCCAGCCGTTGGCGGACCCCACGTAGTTGGCCAAATCGAAATATTGCACCAGCGGAGTGCCTGAGAAGTCGGGGTTGTACAATCCCGAATCAATCATCCCTATCCCAACTCGGACGAGTGATAGCACTATGATTACACTGGCTAAGGCTGCTATCACTTTGATCTTGACACTATTGAAAAAGTTTTTGGCGGATCCAAAGAGATTCAGCTGTTTGGCCCATCCTGGATCTCCCACCTTCTCTTCTATATCGTAAGGCGTCATTTGAACCTCGACTCCCATATTGAATAGATTCCTTTTCTTAACCTAGGATTTCAACCTCTTATCTGTTTAGATCTATTATATTAAGCTCCAATCACTAGCTCGGCGTACGTCGAGATGCAACCGTTTGTATGGATCGTGTTGTTTTTTTTTTTCTTCCCAACATCAGAAATTTTTAGGTGAGAGATACAAAAATAGGGCACAATAGAAACTTTAATTTGTGATAAAAGATAGAAATCTGGTTGCAAGGGGCATCAAGACGTGTCATCAAGACGTGTCTGCTAGCCGTGCTACATGCTGTGAGAGTTTCTATGTGATAATAAGACTGTCAATGGCATTTCTAGTGACCTTAGTGGAACTCCCTCTCTATCATGGCAACGCCGTGGGAGCTACCACAAATGCAAGAGTAAAGTGCCACTTCGGTGCACACAGAAGCTATCAATCAAAAAGACGAGTGTTAGATAGGAATAAGAAAGAGAACGGAAATTGAATGGGTAGATTACGAAACCCATGGAGTCTCTGTTTGGACGTCCATTGCACGATAACATGATTTGCAGTGCCACATGTACAGTAATGTAGCGGAATGATCGCCTATTGCAGGAGGGCGGTCGAGGAAGGGAGCGACATGTAGGAGCGCACTTCTGGCGTACCGTACGCTTCAGGCTGCACGGAGTAGGCAATGCGTTCTCTGGGAGCTGCAACCTGAGCACGAGGTGATTACTGGGGGTTCATGGACTTGGTGGGCCCCTATTGTTACGTCTTTCTTTTTACTGTTCCGATCCATTTCTATTTATACATTTGGCAAGTTTGGAGCTTGTTTGTGGTGTGAGGATAGATACCTGACAAGGTTCGCTCAGTCAACTCTGTTAGCTAGTACGTGTCACCATGCAAGCTCTCATTTCAGTTTCCCCTGGGACGTCTCGTCTGCTGCAGGACAAGAAACACTGCAGCAAGTCCATCTTACATAACAGACACCACCGAGGTACCGTTTTGGAACCTTGTTCTGAAAAGCCTGTTGGCGTTCGTAAACATCCCTTCCTTCAAGGACACAACGATAAACTGCGAGCCCTTGAACCTGGTTTTAATCAAGTGCCCGATATTCTGTGTGTGGGACAAGTCAAGGGCTGCGTCGACCTCGTCCAAAATGTACATTGGGGCCGGCTTGAACTGCAAGAGCGCCATGATCAACGAAAGCGCAATCAAGGACCGCTGCCCTCCACTCAACTCAACCAAACTCTCCTTCCACACCTCTCCCAACTTCACCTTGACCTCAAGACCCTTGGTTACGTCCATCATATCAACACTAACCAACTTGGCAAATGATCCTGGCAACAAGTCAGCAAAGATCTGTCCAAAGTCAACAGAGACCTTTTGGTATGTGGTGTTCAACGTATCTCTCTTGTATCCGTTCAACTTTTCGATGGTATTGACAATCTTGCTCTTATCCTTCTCGATGGTCTTGATCATGTGCTTCAACAGACTCTCTTTCTTCTCCACATTGTCAATCATGCTCATGATATTAGGATTCACCTTTCTCTTCATGCTTTGGAATTTCTCCTGCAACACCTCTAATTGGCCGTAGCTATCTTCCAAGTTGATGTTTGGGTACTGTTGTATCAAGTTTTCAACAATATTCAGGTCAGTGACCCAATCGTGTTGATGGATGATTTCATTCAACTTGTTCTTGAGACCGCTGGTGATCCCTTCTGATTTCTCCAACTCATGGTTTAACTTCTGGATCTCTAATTTGGTATCACTGACATATGCATTCTTTTGCTTGATGATCTTCAACAATTCCTTGATTTCTTCGTCCAAACTGAGCAAGTTATTTCTCTCTTCTTCTAACTCAACCTTGCAAAGATTCAACAGTTCGTTCAACTCCTGAATGTTCTGTAATGTGGTTTGTAGTTGTGCTTTAAGCTCTTCAGTCCCGTTCAAGCTTGCTTTGAGTTGTTCCTGCAAGCTAAGAAGCTCCGACTTTTGTTGTTCGTTTTCAATTTGCATTTGCTGGTAGTCATCTGTTTGCTTATCCAAGTCTTGCTGTTTCAAGGCAACCTGCTTCTTTAAGGTTCCTACCTCCTTCTTCAAGAGCTTAAGCTTAGATCCCTTATCGTTCTGGAACTCGTCGATGTCTTTGGTGATCCTAGCAATCTCTTGTTGGTAATGTGTGCTCTTGATTTCCTCTTCTTCTATTTGTTGTTGAAGGGTTTTGATTTCGTTTTCATTAGCTTGGTATGTTTTGAGGATCATTGATGAAGGGTTGTTTTCTAACTTCTTCTCCAACAATGAGAGTTCATACTTTTTCAAATCGATCTCATTCCGCAACGACTTGGTAGATTCTATCAATCCCTCAACTCTATTCAATTCGTTTCTTACCTGTTGCAAGTCTGCCTGAACTTTTTTATATTCATCATTGACATTATTAAACTTTTGGACTTTGAGAAGTACCGAAGAGCCATTCTTACGAGACCCACCAGATAAGTTCCCTTCCGGATCGTACACATCTCCGTCTAGCGTAATTGATCTGGATCTGATTTTAGGGTCAAAGGTAACCGCTTTGGCTGTGTTGGGATCGTTGCAAATAAAAGTAGTACCAAAGATATACTCCATAGCCTTGAGCAACTCGTCTTCAAAGTCAATCAAGTTCAACGCCAATTCCACCTTGTTAGGACAAAGGTCTCTGGCGTATTTAATGATGTGTGGGTCGACAGATCTTGCGTGGATCTTATCCAAAGGAATAATCGTCACTCTTCTCTTCAATTGCCCCCTTTCGAGCAACTTGGTAGCCACCTCGGAGTCGTCAACAACCACGTTGTACAATCTATTACCGGCACAAATTTGCAAAGCCAATGCCTTATCCTCTGAATTTTTGACCAACGTGAATAACTGTGCAACTATCCCTTTGACCATGGAGTCGTCAAAAGAAGGATCTGGCTTTGTATATTGAAACCCAATGTTTCCAACATCACGTTCAAGATATGATAAATCTTGCCTTAATTTATTAGAGTCCTGAGCAAGGATGTGCTCACGCTGCTTGAGGTCATTAATTATCACTGGATCAAAACCTAACTTGTTGTTTAATTCAGTTTCTTTCAGAGTGATTTCATCTCTGTATGACTCGACTCCGCGGAATAACTGATCATACTCCTCCTTAGCTTTGGCCAACTTGATTTCATCATTCTTGATTTGATTCAGCAAGTGGGAAATTTTTAAGTTAGAAGTCTGGATGAATGTGGTAGTCTTGTTGAGCTTCTCTTTAACTTCATTAAGTTGAGACGTATATCCTGTACTGATACTACCATCACTAGAGACACCTGTGGAAAGAGTAGAGAGCAATTCTTCCTTCTTGTTAAACTCCTCTTTCAACAAATTCAACTCTTCGTTAGCTTTAGTGAATTGAGATTCAAAATTGTCGTACTGAAGCAAGTTGGTTTCTAGACTTGTCTTGAGCTCAGCTATTTGTTGGTTCAAAGACGCACCTTTGTTGACTTCATCATTCAAGTTATCTTGCACAATGTCTCTCGAAGTATTCAATCTTGTAAGTTCGTTACTGAGGGCTTGTTCTTTTTGCTCCAACTCTTTAATTTTCCCGTCAGCCGTCAGCTCCGCTTCTCTTTGTTGCTTGACTTGGTTGAGATCATCGTTCAAGTTATTGATTTCAACGGTTATCTTTTCTATTTCAAAATTCATTTCCGCCAACCTAGATTCATGTTGGGATTTAAAGTTGGAATGATTGGTGAATTGGTTCGATAATCTGGTGTAGTCATGGGCGGCAACGATACGGTCCAACTTTTCCAAGTCAATTTGAATTTGCTGAAATTCCAAGAAGTTCCTCTTTTCATTCCGTAACTTTTCAAGCTTTGGCTCGATTTCTTCCTTCAATAAGTTTCTGATTTCAATCAACTTGGCTTCTTTCTTGGCCATTGTTTTCTGTGCCTTATCCTTACGTTCTTCGAAGGTTCTTGTTCCTGCCGCTTCCTCAATGAGCGAAAGAATTTCCAAAGGTTTCATGTTCAACACTTTGGTAATCTTACCTTGCATAATCAAGAAGTTGGGGTTGTTGATATTAAGTTGAACTGACTGAAAGAGATTCAAAACAGTTTGTTGTTGTGCTTTGTGCCCATTGATCAAGTACTTGGATGAACCCCCCATAATAATCTGTCTGGTAACACTAATAGTGGCACAGTTTTCAAAACCAATAGGAGACTTGGAGATTTCATTATTATTAAACACAATGGTGACACTTGCTTTGGTAACACCAGCCTGTCCACGCTTATAAATCAAGTCCTGTAAGTTGGAAGCTCTCACCGTGGACATGGAGGCAATCCCCAAAACAAAACAAATGGCATCAAGAATGTTCGATTTACCCGACCCGTTAAGACCAGTGATGGCATTAAACTGAGGATCCCATCCTGATATCACAGTACGTGTGGCATACGACTTGAACCCGTCGATGATGAGCTCTTCAACCTTCATGGCGCGTTAGTAAACAAACGCGATTTGGATCACTTTTTGATCTTTGGTGTGGGCACGGAACGACTCCATACCACAAACAGAACATACAAGGAAAAGTCAGAACAGACAAGTAACAACGAGTTGCACACCAAGCGTATATTTCTAGTTTTCTTACTGATATCTTGGTGAATAGTTTGTGCTACATTTCTGCCCACTTGAGCTAAAGCTAAGTATACCTATGTGTAAAGCTTCACTGTATGTTAGTGTACTCAGTGCCACCGTAAGGTGGAGCCAAGGTACTTCGTTTCGAGCGATTGGACAACATTTTTCTGCAAAATAAGAGTTCTTCAAGTTCTTTTCATTGAAAATGATATGGTCTGAAGAACTCTGGGGCTGCATTATTCTGCTTTCGATGAACTTGCTGCAACGTCAATGTTCTCCCTGATACCGTCCTTAAGAGCTGAAACCAGAAATAAACTTCATAGCATTATCTCTTCAGGTGTATTTGACACAGTGAACACCTCTTTTTCTTCATTTTCATTCTTATTCCTTGTGCTTTCTCAGTCTTACTCTTCATTTGCAGTCACTCGCTCGCTCATTAAATCTCATCTCAGTGCAAAATTAAATGTACATGCTTCGCTTCCAGATACGGCGAGTCCGAAGGCTCTCGATAGCTGCAACGGCATCGAAATCTTCAGCATCTACAGCTGAAGATAAGCTCAATGAAATTAAAAACATTTTGGCCAAGTCCAAACGCCAAAACGAAAGCATTCACTTTGATCCTTCCAACGCCAAGCTTGATCTTAACTTATCCAACACCAAATTATTCACCAAAATCGCCGAAGAGGCCCAAGATAGAACATTTAAAAGATTCACCAAGGCGTCGCGGGAGTGGGAAGCACAACTTGGACGGTATGCAGACGACGTGGAAAGTGCCAAGGGCAGCATCTTGCAGAGTATACGAAATGCACAGTTGAGGCCTACCTCGATCAGTGAGTCTATTGCTATTGGGGATTTGGTGACCATCCAAGAGGAGAGTTACACATTCTACTTAGTTGTGGGGATTCCTTCTACATTGTCTAATCAGTCATACACCCTCATTAATGATGAAGGTGAAATTGTTTTTGGTAGCAGAGGATCGATTCGTCTTAGATTTCCAGATGTAGTGCCCAGAAGATTCCGCTCCGCCCTTCGGAGTGTGGTGCAAATGGAAACCAAGTACGAAGATATTGCCCCTATTGGTGTTTCAGACGATAGGTTTTCAAGATCTGTTGAAGCACTTCCTAAAGCTTTACAATCAAAAGAAACAGACCTTTTAGATAATACAGATGCTGGCGAATCTGAGGAATCCACCACTGCCACTGAATTCTTGGTGGCTCAAGCTACCTCCCAGTTCTTGACAAATAGCAACGTCAACACATATCAGGTCCCTGTTACTGCAAGACGGTTGTTCAGCGAGGCCCTTGTGGAGATTTCAATCAGAGCCAACGATGAAGCATACAAAATAAACAGGATTTTGGAGCCTCTCCACCAAATCTTGCAGTACGACGAAAATGGTGATGTATTGAAATCCCCAAGAACGATATCGATATTTGAGTTGTTGCATTTGGTTACTAACTTCAAGTCTCTTTTTGGTAATAACACTCCATTGCAGTTCCAGTACTCCAAATACAAAAGACCTTCCAACTTTGAAAACCAAAGGCATCATGTTTCTAAGGTTTTGGCTCTCTTATATGCTCTCAGAAAGCATCTGAGATTGTTCAATATTGACAGACACAGTGTGGGGTATAGTCCTTCCAGCATTACTATTCTTCCCATTAAGAACTCCGAATCTGTTGGCAATGTCTTGACCTATATGAAGAAACCCGGGAATATCGAAAAGTTTGTTCAGTATTACCTTTCGATTGTCCAACCTAAAAAGTACCTGCTGCGTCCACAGCCGATGTACTACGACCAAACCATTGGGATGTTGAAAGATTACATTATTGGAAACTTGGCCAACGACCACCCAACAGAAGCCTGTCTTGCCTCGATTATAAGAATTGCAGACAATGAATTGGGAAGTGACAAGTCTACGGTACCTTACTCTTATGAGTATTCTCGTGCCAGGGCATACCAAATGTTGAAAGACTTGAATAGCAACATTGAAAACCCTATCTTTTGGTCCAAGGCTTTGAGGTTACCAAAATCCAATACTTCCATGTTGAATGAAGTCACTCAAGAGTATTATGACATTGTCAACAAGTACGAGGTCACCGACGACTTTTATGCCGAAGACAGAGCAGCTTCCATAAGAGAAGATTTCGGGGACGTGCCCATCTATTGTATTGATGCACCAGATGCCCATGAAATTGATGATGGTGTGTCAATTCACGAGGATGGCTCGAAGTATGTGATATCCACTCACGTTGCTAACCCATCATCCTTCATCAAACCAGATTCATTCCTCAATTCTGTGGCTTTTGATAAGGGAAGAACGACATACCTCCCAGAGGATGCCTTGTTGATGCTTCCCCAGTACATTTCCAAGGTTGCTGGTTTGGGGGTTGATGGAAATCCAACTAGACTGTTTGTCGTTCAATATAGCTTGGACAAGGAGCTCTTGGATAAGTTCATTGCTTCAGGAGAAGCCACCGAAGCAGTGTTGCAACAGGTTTATTCTCAGATCTCCTCTTCGATTGCAATCAAGTTGGCAACAGCAAAGAACTTCCCCGAAAACTATACCTACTCCAAGGTCCATGAGCTTTTAAGTGATACAGGGTTGGAAAACAAGTACAGAACTTCAAGTACCAGCGGTGACTCTCATTTTGATAACTTGTTCAAACTCTACAACCTCTCGAGGATATTGAAGTCCTACAGGTTGACTGTTGAGAATGGGTTGATATTTGAAGTTCCAAAAGCAAAGGTAAAAGTAAATGAAGTTGACACGGAGGCGGAAAAGAGCACTTTTAGAGTGATTGAAGGAGGGTATGAGATTCGCCCGGCATCTTCAAACAAGGCGATCCAGATCACCGACGGCTCAATCACCAGTTCAAAGTCACAGTTGTTGGTTTCCGAGTTGATGATATTTGCTAACCATGCCAGCTCAGTGTTTGCAAGCAAAAACGGTGTTGGCATTATCTACAGAACTCAAGACATGAGGTTGCACCCCGATGTTAAGAAGGAGATTGTAAGTATGATAGGAGGAGGTGAAAAGAAATTGACCGAAGAGCAGTTGAGCAAGTTGTTGTCTATCCTCTTATCGGCCAAGACGCAAACCAAGCCCAAGCCTCATGAGTCGATTGGTTTGAAGTCTTACACCAACGTCACATCTCCATTGAGAAGATACAATGATATTCTCAATCATTGGAAGTTTGAGGACTACTTATTGAAGAAGAGCGGACTTAAGATTGAAGACAGCATTCCCAACCATGACCTCCAGTATATTGGCGATCATTTACAGACCATGGAGATCATTAATAGCTGGTCCCAAAGGTTTTCTAATAAGTTCTGGGAGGGTATATTCTTGAAGGAGTACACCGAGATGCTCAACCGTGGCGAAATTAGCGACGAAAAGAAGATTCGCTTCAGACTATTAATCAGATCCAACCCTCAACATGGCAATCACGTCAAGGTGGTTTTGTTAGGATTTGGGAACTTGACCTGCAAATTGGAGATCAACGATAAGATCAAGAGTGCTTTTGCTAACGGCACAAAGGTGGGTGACATACTTGAAGATGATGTGAACATCTTGAGTGTGGATTTCGTCGAAGATGAGGTTGTGTTAGAGATTGTATAAAGTGGGATAATAATTACTTGTAAATAGAAAGGAATAGAGTTTGGAGCGTCTTGTATATTCTGGGGGTACCAATTGGAACAGTTCTATTAAAGCGACTTGGCCCTTAGGCCCACCTTCCTATCAACGCCATGGCAAAGGCGCCCACGCACAAGAAGAAGAAGGCCACAAGCATCCGTTTCCACTGGTGCTCCAGGCTGAACTCTTTTGAATAAATAAAATCAAATGCCATCAACTCCACCAATGAGTTATATATCAATACACCTCCACACAATGCGTCAAAGACCCCTGTTGTGATCAAGGCAGTCCTCGAACCAGGAGGGTAGCTGTGTCTAATTCCAATTCCTATAGCGATAGCAATGGGTGTCGTCAAGGAGTAGGCAAGACTCAAGAGCCAGGGAACGTAGTACTTTGACTCTGGCCACGGGGTCAAGGCAAAACGGGTACCCAAGCCCAACCCTTCAAACATCTGGTGGAACGCTATGGCCGCATACAAAGAGGTGAACTCGTCGCCTGCGATTGCTAGCGAGAGCCCCACAAACACAGAGTGGAAGACAATCCCAAACTCCAACACAAACGAGTTGATGATCTTCTGGTAGTTCAAGGCGGAGTCGACCGAGGACGACGTGCTTGAGATCACCCTCACAAGACTGGTTTTCTTTTCGTTGACGGTAACTGCCTTCTCGTTGTTGTCGACACTCGACTCCTCTTGGATATCGTTGCAGCCACAGTCTAACTCCTGTGTCTGCAACTGTTGGTGCTTTCTCAACTTGTCTTCAATCAACCGGTGACTCACAATATCTAGTGAGAACATGGTGAAGACCCCCATGAGAGCTAGGCCGTCTGTCCAAGGGTACTCATCCCAGACCCCACCGAGACATGGGTCTCCTAAAGCCTCTCTGGCTTCAGCCAACAAGTGAATGAACCCAGTAGCAACAATCACACCAGACCCAATGTACCGTGTGATAAAAAAGCACCACGATGGCACCGTGATGAAGGTGACTTTCAAGGCAATCAAAGGTAGAAAGGACCCCACTGCAGAAACGGCAAACACAACAAAGATGGCCAGGATTCGAGCACCAAAGTGCTCTCCATCATAAAAGTTCCCGCTAGAACATCTATCTGTGCTGCTCATTGTATGGATCTTATCTATTTCAGGAGATAGCAGATCTCATATTTATATTCTCTACATGCCAAGACCACAACGGTAGCTTCCTGTGAAATCTTGGTACTGTAATGGCTGCGAAAACGGGCAGTGTGATGGGGCAATAGTCATGTCCTGCATGTAGAGCAGGCGACAATGTAGCGTGCGGCTCCCACACCGGCTTCCTAATTTGACATGCGAATCACTGCAACAAAACATTTAAACACACACAACAAATGGATCTAGCGCTCCGAAACTCCTTCATCTCGACGGTAGACCACTTGCCGTGTGATGTGATACGATCCTTGTGGTTCATTCAATCATGCAATATATCAATAGACAAGTTGAAGGGGAAATTAGACCTGCTTTACTCCGACATCCGGAGTGGTTCATACAAATCAGAAAAGATACATGAGATTCAGAGAATACGACGAGACATAGATAGATACTCGGCGGAATCCATTCAAGAGGCACGGGCCTTGGAGAACCAATTGACGTTTCATAAACACAGCTTGGAAAATGAAATCAAAGAGTTCAAGGACAAGGTGGACTTGGTGCAGGCCGAAGACCTTCGCAAGCAGTTGGAATCACACTATGCCCAGCACCCGTTGGCGTCACAGAAGGAGGCCATTGAAGAGAAGCAGCTCAAGCTGGTGGCCGTCAAGAGTTCGGGTTTGAAGTTGATCTTAAAAATCCCCAAGGACGAAGATACGCTTGAGAAGCGGTTGCGCAAAGAGGCCCAACGAGAACAGGTGAAAAAGGGCGCCATACAAAAGATAGAGAGAAGAGGACGACCCCGCAAGACCCAGCAAGACATACCCCCAGCACAGCAAGTGTCTGTGCGGCTAAATGAAAGAAAGAAGGTCAAACCTGCACCACCAACACCACCCGTCATTGCACCTCCTCCACCTGTAATAAAGAAGAAGATCAAGAAGCAGAATAAGCCGTTGGACAAGAAGCTCGAGAGAGTGTTCAAGAAGTTGGAAATTGACGAGGTCCAAGAAGAAAACGACGAATACTGTTTCTGTAGACAGGGTTCGTTTGGAGATATGATTGCCTGTGATAACACGAGGTGTACCAACGGGGAGTGGTTTCATTACAAGTGTGTTGGGCTTCAAAGGACCGCCCAGGTTCCTCTGAGGTGGTATTGTTCCGACAAATGTAAAGAAGATGTTCAAAGAAGGAAGAAGAAGAGAAGGGCGAGATAGGCGGGTTCCAGGAGGATGAATGAAGAGGATGAAAGAAGAGGATGAAAGAAGAGGATGAAAGAAGAGGATGAAAGAATAGGATGAAAGAAGAGAATGAAGAAGAGGATGAAAGAATAGGATGAAAGAAGAGAATGAAAGAAGAGAATGAAGAAGAGGATGAAAGAATAGGATGAAAGAAGAGAATGAAGAAGAGGATGAAAGAAGAGGTTTTCCATAGAGCATTCGCTCGATCAGAGTGTTAGCAAGATCCTGAAAGGAAAAGACAACACATTAAGAGTAAAGGGAAATAGAAAGAGAGCCGACATTCACGTCACGAAGGCTCAATTGAACCCTTTTTTGTCTACTCCACTCCACTCTACATCACAAAACCATCATTATCTATAATCATCTATACAGTCAACAATTCCAACATCCCAGTAATCTCGTTTGATTCCTTGCACTTTCTCACCTCCAAGTTGATTCTCTTCAACAAGTTGGCAAATGCCTCTTCCAAGTCGACGGACTTGTCGATCAATGGGCCGTACATCTCCAAGATGATGGCAAGGTAGTCACACACAATGTTAATAGATCTGGGGTCGTCCATGGACTTGGCGAACCACTGCAATATAGGCAACAAGGAGATCTCGTCTCTTCCATGTAACGCAATTCTGACCTTACCTCTCTTCTTCAATTCTGTGAGGACTGTGACGGTAGCCTCCTTCTGGAGACCCTGGGCAAAGGCTGCGTCCAAGGCTTCAGACCATCTGAAAGCATTCAAGTGCTTTTCAAAGGGCTTCAACTTCTTGGACTGGTGGCTGGTGTTGTTGACGATTCTGTGTTCTTCGTCACCGGTGTAGTCCTTCCCACGCATCATTCTGCCATAGGCCTTGGAGCGCTCCTGCTTGACACCCTGCTGGACCTTGGGCTCTGTCTTTCTTGTTCTGATGGAGATCAAGCCCGAGGTCAACCCAGCGACAAAGTGCTTGTGATTGTTTTCTGCTGGCGAGACGGCACAGCTCAAGACACCGCCAGAGCCGTACTTCCAGCCAAACTTGACGTCCCAGTTGGAGGTGGTGTAGTCAAAGATCTTGACGTGGCCGTCGAGGGACCCCACCAACAACCCACGGTCGCCAGTATCGTGCAAACAAGTGGTGGACTTGGTGAAGTTGTTGAGCTCGTGGATCTGTGCATTTCTGGACAAGTCCCAGATCTTGACGACGGGTCCACCGGCCGACACCAAGGTGGTGGCCGAGATGGCCAAGACGTCCTCGACCGGCGACTGCTGGTTGAACAGAGCAATCAACAGATCGGTGCCACCCACACGTGTGTCGAAAATCCTCACCTTACCGTCGTAGCACCCTGTGGAGAGCAAGTTGGGGTTGCCCGGTATGAAGCTGGCGCTTCTGATATAGTCAGTGTGGAGCGAGTCGTCCAACTGCACGATGGGGCCCTTGGTGGACTGTGAGATGTCGTAGAGTCTGACGACACGGTCGTCAGAACCGGTTATTAAGTGGTTGGCAATGCTGCTGTGGAACTTGGCAACGTGTGTAGGATGTGACGATGGCTTCAAGCTCACCAAGATGTTTCTGGGCTGCGTGCTCTCGTATATGGACACCATCCCAGAGGCGTCACTGGCAACCAAGAGTCTACCGTCGTATCTGTACTCGCCGCTGAACACAGTGTCTCTGAACCTCGAGAAGGTCTTGACCACTTGTCTGGTCTTTGACAGAAACACCTGGATTCTCGTGGAGCTGGTGATGGCAAAGTCATTGGGTGACACTGGGTTGAAGTGGATGCGTGTGATCGGGTGGTTTTCTTTCACCAATTGCGGGTTGGTGTATCCTCTCCAGTATCTCTGTTCCGGCGTCGTCTGGCCCGGCAACGTCGGATTCCTCACGAGTGATACTCTCTGTCTACTGGATGACATGCTTTGGAGATGGGATGAGATGAAATTTTTGATTTTCGCTCTCAGAAAGTTAGTGAGAGGAGAGGGTACGAGTAGAGGAAGAAGTGGGAGAGAATATGGGAGAGAAAGTAGGAGAGAAGTGGAGACTAAGTATACTATGTTGCTTTTACATGCTGTAGATTACTAAATAACTTTGGTTTTCATGCTGGCTCTTCTGTTTGCTCTTCAGCTTTGCTCTATGGCTACCACCTCTTGGTTGCGAAATCTCTTCCGCTAGAGAATTATAGTGATGAGCTCTCACGGGAGTTAGCCAAGACAGCGAACGGCAGGTCCCTAATCTATTCTTTACTCTACAATCAAATTTTTGCAACTTGTATACTAAACTTAATTAATACTAAATCTACTAACTTATTGCAAGTCCTTCTTCAAGGTACCCATGAAGGCGTGCTTTTCAGCTGGGGTTTGGAATCTACCCTTACCGAACTTAGAAGCAGTGTCGATCCACTTCAAGTTAACTTCTTCAGTGGCTCTTCTAGAAGTGTCAACGTACAAGGACTTTCTCAAGGTGACAACTCTCTTCTTGACACCTGGGATGGAACCCTTCAACAAGACGAAATCGTTCTTAACGTTACCGTATCTGACGAAACCACCCAATGGGTTGATGGTCTTCTTGGTTCTGTCGAATTCGGTAGCACCGTTGGATTCGTCATCAGCAGCACCAACTCTGTAGATCTTGTGGTTGATAGAAGTTCTGTGGTGGTAACCGTTTTGACCGGCTCTGGCAACAGTCCAGTTAACGTTAGCTGGGTGCCAAGCACCAATACAAGCAACCTTTCTCAAACCTCTGTGGGTCTTTCTTGGCAACTTCTTGGTACCCCATCTGTGGGTAACACCTTCGAAACCGTGACCCTTGGTGACGGCGACAACGTCAATCATTTCGTTTTGTTCGAAAACGGAACCGACAGCGACAGTCTTTTCAAAGTGTTCCTTGGCAAAGTCAACCTTGTCAGCAACGGAACCACCGTTGATTTGGATTTCAGCCAAGTGAGCTCTCTTTTGAGACAATGGAGTCTTCTTGATTTGGGTGTGGACCAAGACTCTGACAACAGAAGCGTACTTCTTGATTCTGGCCAATTCTCTTTCAACGTCAGCAGCACCGTTAGCGTACTTGGCAGAGTACTTGGTGAAAGCCTTCTTCTTGGACTTGTACCAGTTCTTGTAGAATCTTCTCTTGACTTCGTCAGACAAGTGTTCGGCCCAGACGGTGGTCAAGGATCTCAAACCTCTTGGGGTCTCAACGTAACCAACAACACCAACAACAACCAATGGTGGAGTGTCAACAACAGTAGCGGCTTCGACGATTTCTCTCTTGTGCATCTTGGAACCTGGTCTGTCCAAGTCTCTGACAACGGTGGTCATACCGGCCTTGTAACCCAAGAAAGCAGTCAAAGCAACTGGCTTAGCCTTGTTGTCCTTTGGGAAGGACTTAACTCTACCTTGGTGCTTGGCAGCTCTCTTTCTTGGCAAGAAACCAAGGGAACCGTGTCTTGGGGCTTCGTACTTTCTGTGAGACATATTCTAATGTTATCAACAACTGAAGAAAATTTTTCACTATGGGCGGATTGGGCCTTTTTTATACGTCGTGTGAAAAATTTTTCGCTGCATCGACTGAAAATTCTTCGGGTAGTGTGCAGGCAAAAAGGGCAAATGGTTGCAAAAAAAAAACGGCGTTGTGGTCTGGTGTTACCCGGACACTTTGGTAGTTGCCTGGGTGAGCTGTCTGGGCGAGCTGCCTGGGCACTGGCCGCCATGGCCAAGACACACCAACAACGGGCGGGTGTCTAGTGAGGCATACCCGCTTGGAGTGTCAGCCATACATTTTTGGGAGGGTTTTTCGGCTATTAGGCTAGACTTGTGGTTGTATGTACCGCCTCGCTTCTTATCCTCTCGTTTGTCTGTACAATAGTAGGACTTTTTCTTTTTGCAGCTATTCAAGCAGCCGGCAAGGGCCAACTTGGAGGTGTAGACCTGAAAAGTTTTTATATGTTGAGCATTAGGGTCATGCAGCTTGTCTGGGGGTCTGTTTTGTCATCTGTATGGTGTTGGTTGCCAGTTTGCCGGTGACTATAGTAGTTTGTGTCGCAAATATCCTTGGCAGCACTGTGGCAGACGTTATGGCACTCCCACCGCCAGACTGTTGAGCACATCAAGTGTCGACTCATTGGTATTCGAAAAGTTGCCTATACCCCTCTCATTGCCAGTCCCTTGTTTGCAGTGATGACATCAGCTCTTATTCACACACATACCGGGCTTCTGGATGAGAGAGGTGGTGCCTATTGTTGGTGTCTATTGTCCTCGAATGCTGCTATTGATGGGGGGAACAGGTGTGGAGGAATGATTACCCGTACTACATATTCGAAGAATACGAGTGCAACCATCTGCATTGCAAAAGTAATAATAGCCACAGAGCGGGTATGTTGAGGTCGGCAGCTTGCGTTCCCACATTCCACGCCAAGCTTGAGAATTTGGTCCACCGTCAAACAAGCAGTTACCCAGTGCTGGCCTCCTGATGGAGTGTTCGTTAAGCTTGAGAATTTGGTCCGTCAAACAAGCAGTTACCCAGTGCTGGCCTCCTGATGGAGTGTTCGTTAAGCTTGAGAATTTGGTCCGTCAAACAAGCAGTTACCCAGTGCTGGCCTCCTGATGGAGTGTTCGTTAAGCTTGAGAATTTGGTCCGTCAAACAAGCAGTTATCCAGTGCTGATCCTGATGGAGTGTTCGTTAAGCTTGAGAATTTGGTCCACCGTCAGTTACCCAGTGCTGGCCTCCTGATGGAGTGTTCGTTCAGCGTGAGAATTTGGTCGACCGTCAAAGCAGTTATCCAGTGCTGGTCGGATCCTGATTGAGTGCTCGTTGAACATCTGTACTATCCCATTTTCTTCGTGCCAGTTGTCTTACAAAAATTGCAGTTATCTATGGTAGTGTCTATAAAAAAGATACAACGAGAGAAATGAAGATGATGTAATGTCAAAAAATCAGAGGCTAGCCCTGGAGATGAACTGAAAATCGGCAAATTAAGAAGTCGCTGAGGACTCTCAAGATAGGCAGTTGTTCTCTTAAAAGAGTAGACTGAGACTGTATAAAAGTGAGTTTGAGTTGCAAACATGAAGTGAACGTGTGGATGAAACGACTCTCTCCCCATGTCCAGTGAGATACTCCCACTGGGTTTCGAGAAAGTGTAGTTGCACTAAGTGCAGAAGTCCCACAAGGGCAGGAAGTGTGGATTGCAAATAGAGTCTCTGCGATTCACAGTAGTTGTGTCTGGTTGGACATCAACTATTTTTCCCTCTTTTGGAACATAATATTCTTTAATGCTAATCTGGCGTCGCCGGAATCTGCAGCTTCGTCGTCGTCGTCGTCTCTGCCAGACTCCGAGGTCTCCAACTTTTGATCGTTTAAAGTCATCAAATCATTCATAAGTTCATGGTTCTTTGTGTTTTGCTCGTCGATGCTGGAACCTCCATTCATAAAGATATCTTGGTTCAACAAGAAGTGTTGGTTTCCAGCACCGCCCTTTTTGCTTTGGGCAGGCGAGTTCAAGTTGATCATGGAGTACATCAAAGAACTAAACTGGGGCGTCAAGTTGAAGGCAAAGTTGCTGCTGCTGGGTGTGAAGCCCGAGTATAAATAGTTTTCCTTGCAGTTTGGGGTTTGCGGCACCACCAAGGTGTCGCTGATGGCGGCGGCGGCAGCGGCGGCGGCAGAGGTGGACGCCACCTTTGCATCTGCAGCCATGCCTGTCTCCGAGTTGCTTCTGCGGACACCATTTCCTTGAGGGGACATGGGCAACAAGTCGTCCTGTAAGGTATTGGCAATGTGGTGTTGCACCTCGATGCCAATGACGGAGTTGGAGTGTGCCAACCTTGGTTTCTCAAGAGGCGGTCTTGATTTGGGGGAGTCCAGAGGGTCAAAGTAGCTGTGGTTGAACTTGACGTCGGGCTGGTTGTTCAACTTGACACGCTTCGTCTTGGGGAGGTCCACGTCAAAGAAGCTCGAGCTGAACAGAGCCTTGCCCAGGTCGTCGACCGTCAACTTCAAAGCGTAGTTGGACTGGCTGGTTGGGCTCTTGTGGTCAGTGTCGAGACCGGACTGCGGGTCGGAGGAGGTGGTGGTGGAGGTCACCGAGTCCACCACGTCCAGGTGGTCGACGGGATCCACGTTGATGGAGGTTTCCACAAACGAGGGCGCACGGATGGTCCTTGTACTCGAGCCCACCATGCTTTGAGGGGTGGCTGCGATGGAGGGTTTCTTGATCTTCTGGTCCGGACTTCCCTTGGGCACAAAGGAGGCGGGAGGAAGCAAGTTTTGAGCCACATGCTGGTGGGTGTCAAGCCCAAACTGGAAGTGACTCTTGACCGAAGAAGAAGGGGGAGTGTTGTAGAAAACGGGCTGGTTTCCCTGGTTCTGGCTGTGTTGGTGCTGGTGCTGGTGCTGGTGCTGGAGTTGTTGCTGATGTTGGTGGTGCTGTTGCTGCTGCTGCTGCTGCTGTTGTTGATGATGGAGGTGGTGCTGGTGGTGCTGGTTTTGGTGGAAGTTGTGGTGGAGACTGTTTTGCTCGTGAGTAATACTCGAGATGTTGTCCAAAGTCTTTGAGTTTATCAGATACTGGGCAAAGGAGTTTGACTGGTTGTTGACGATGGAGGAGACTGTCGACGGGGTGGCCAAGGCGGACAGGTGGGACTTGGACCTCCTAGCGGGGGAGATGCCCAAGGGCGAGCTGCCCAAACTCTTTTTCTTTCTTCTTAATTTTGGGTTTGGAGAAACACGCATTAAAGGAGTGAAAACATCAGGGGCGCCCTGCTTGACAATCTGGTTAGAGTTGGACTCTGCGGTGGGGGAGCTGTTCAACGGGGAGGTGTTGACGTTGATGTTGAGGGTGGTGGTGATCTTGTTTGTGAGGGAGGACGGCTTCGGAGGTCTGCCTCTTTTCTTTTTGATTGGCGGCGTGTCCATGATCAGAGACTTGGACGCTATGCTGGAGGACCTGGTGGACGGGACCAGGGTGTACTGGTAGGGGGAGGCAAACGGCTTGCTGGCGAGAGCGGGATGCGTGGCGGGCTGCGGGTGTGGGTGGACACCGAGCTGCTGTTGGTACTGGACGTGTTGCAACGGCTGTTGGTCGGGCGGCAAGTGGTGTTGCTGCTGCTGGCGGTGCTGTTGCTGGTTGGCTTGGAATTCGTTCAAACTAGGGTAATTCTGCGCAATTTGTCCACCATATATAGAAGATGATACACTGGGGTCTGCGTTCAGATGAATGCTGAGGTTAACCGCCGTGGGGATATAATCAACACCTAAACTATTGGATTGCATAAAACTTTTTATCTTCAAACTTTCAAAGGGACAGACAGAAAAAAAAAAATTCAAATGGAGGCCTTTATTGCTCTATACGGTAAAGTAATTGGGGGAAAGCCAAAGGTGCAAAAAAAAACGTCAATTCCTGAAAACCTGCAAGTGACTGGAAGCTATGTTAGAGAAGTGTTTCAAAGGGATATTTCGGGGATGGGCCAAGTGTGATTATATTTTCCAGGATTCGACAACCTATATAAACAAAATAAGCCAGGGCAAAAGGGCCTGCACTTAGTTTCCGCAAAGAATATAACCAAATGAGCGAAATAATAATTGGCATTACAAAAAGGAAAACCCCCCCGGAGAGAGTTGAAAAGCTACATTGTTTGCACAAGAGAATAATAAAGGTAGGCAACAAATTTCTACTCAATAGGGCAACAACCCAAACATCCAGGACAAGAAGGAAGATTGTCGCCGATGCTATATCTGTAAGACAGGTTTTTCTGTGAATTTCCAGAGGGGGAAAGGCAGCATTGGAAGCTTAAAAAAAAACCTTACCATTCAAGCCCACGCCTTTATCTCGATTTACTGGACCGGGTTGCAGGTGCGTGTGGGCCACTTTTGTGGGTTGGGCCACACCAGCCAAGGTTGGAGCATGCGACACGTCCAAGGACACAAGCAGGCACCGAACACATGCCACAGGCCATGGAACGGGCAGCCCTGCCTCTGTGTCTGCCGCCCATCTGTGTCGGCACACGGGCGTTTTCCACCATCTCTTTTTTTGACGAGATCAGCTTTTTGTGCTGGTTAGACGCGTCTCCCGCTTAATCGAGTTTCTCTAATGTATATAATTTAACTCTTTTGGGATATTTTTTTTCCACAGAGATCTCTCCAGAGCCGTTGGCGGATGGTGGGATCTACGTACATGTCGGCCGGTGCGATTGGCCTGCGCATGGGGCCTGTCGCCGACGCTGCCCGAGCGCTGCGGCTGGTCCTGCTGCCGACCACGGCCCAGCCCTTGTGTTTGCACACACTGGCCTTATCTATTTTTCGGTTTGTGTCCCGCTTCTGTGTCCCAATATCACTTCCTGAAAAGTGGTGAATTTTCACTTGCTAATTTCATAAGGTTTTGGGCTCAGAAGTTGGCCGCGCTTCGGGGTAAAACTGACTCTCTGGAGCATCCACACCACCCGCATGCTGGCCTCCGCTCGGTAACCCACACCACCGCCGTTCGGTACGGTGCTGCTCCGCTTGCGTCATCGCCCTCACGCCGCCAGACAATCCGCAAATCCTCCGCGGGCTCCACCTTGCGGGCTCCACCTTCGCCTTTTTTTTTTCCCTCCTCCCTCTGCTCGTCTGTCTCTCTGTTTTAATGGGCGTGCTCTGGGAAGGAGGTATTTTCAATGCTAGCGAAGGTTCGAAGATCGGTTGCAGGGGACAACTTCCCACAACCATCTTTCAGACAATACTCTATTTCATCTTGGAACAATAATTTGGGGGGGCACAGCTCCGTGGGGGGGGTTGCAGAGGTGTTCCACGTACGTCTCGGACACTCCTCGCTGTGGGATTCCGGTGATCTTGTGGAGCCTCGCCTATCCAAGCCCTCCCACGTCCGCCCTGACCTCACCCTTCGATTGTCTTCATTTGTATTGTTTTTTAAATCATTGTGCCTGGGGGCATGTGAAAGACGGGTGGTCGGGGAACGCCACTAGGGGCTGCGCCAGGCGCTTCCTCCCAGGGACCACCGTCCACGGGAGCTTGGCCCCAGTACCCGTCACCGCCGGGCCTCTCCATGGCCAAACGGCAGCACTCACAAAGCTGCGTCGTATCTGTTCCACGCCTTCTGCAACGCTCCCATCTTGTGTTAGCTTTGCTCGGTGGACACCTCCTGTGTGCTCCGGCCGACGGGTGCGCCGCCGGCACGGACTTTTGCTGTCAGCCTACCGAGACAACAATGCCCCCGCCAGCAACGGTGCGGTAGCCACCGCAACCTGGCTGTGGTAAGCAACTGTCCACTCCCTCTGCTCGTAAAATGGCCATTGCTCGGTGCCTCCCAACGGCGTTTTCTTCCATCTCCGCTCAATGCCAGAAACAATACCCATGCATGTCCAAAATGGTGGGCTCGACCAAAACATCCCAATTAGCCTCTAAACAAGAACAAAGACCCACTTTTGTATTACAGCCTTCCGTGCTGCTGTAGATGATCTAAATTGCTCTTAAGGGGGGCGGCTCCGGCTGTACGTCGCTTGATGATCTTCCTCTTTGCCGAGTCATTGTCTATGTCCGCCCTCCTGTATCTCCCTACATGTTTTTCCAAAAATTGTTGCAAAACTTAGCAAAACTAATTAAGGCATCATAATACGGGTATTGTATCAAGCACTGCTGCCACGTCATTGCGTCCAAACGTGTTCTTATCGGACCGAGATAAGGCGTATGCTACCACCCGCTGCTTCAGCACAGCTGCTAATCCCTTAGCCAAGACATTACTTAGCCCCTGTCTTTACGGTCATATACGACCCACGGCTATAGCCATAACCTCAACGTAACCTCCAGCAAAACCTGACACTGGTGTCTTCACGGCTCTATACCTCGCAATTGCCTATAATTGGAGTGTCCCGGGAAACCTGTCAGTCACCTGCCCGGGTACCTGTCAACTACAATAGTGCTTTTGCCGCACCAGCACTGCTCAACGCTAGCTCTGACCAAGGCTGTGCTCCACACCTCCACAGGTGTCCTAACCCCAACCCAAGACCTCCAAACCCTGTGCTGCTCGTATATCGAACCCCAGCCAGGTCCTCGAGCCCGCTCCAGAAGATCGCTCCAGTCGTTTGCTCGTTCGCTCGTTCCTCGTATACTCGTACATTTCAGCACGTCTGCGAGTATAAAAAAAGCAGTGAACCACACCACCAAACAGTATCCAAATGTTGAACCCAGTCACCACCCACTACGAGTTCTCCGGTATTCCTGGTGTATTGGCCATTACTGTGTTCCTTCCGCTCCTCATCATAGCCTTTGGTCTCTTGGCCAACGACACCTACTCGTTGCAGGGCATCGACTTGAAGGTCGCTGAGGTTCTCAAGCAAATCCCCTCCACCAAATCCGAGTGGCTTGATCTCGCCTTCGACCCCAAGGTCTGGGGCGCCTACATGGCCTGGTTCTGGACATTGGTGTTTGTCGACTTCATATCGCCAGGCAAGAAGCTCAACGGGTTGACCTTGAGAGACGGCACCCAGTTGACATACAAGATCAACGGTGTGTACGTTGCCAGCGGCTTGTTTGCCTTGCTCGGCGCCAGGGCCTTTGTTTCCTCCAATTGGTACTTGCCCGAGTTGGAGTTCCTCTACAACAACCACCTCAAGTTGACAGTTGTCGTGACCATCTTCAGTTTCCTCCTCGCCGTGTTTGTCCACGTCTGCTCGTACATCCCATTGAGAAAGCCCAACGGCAAGGGCACCAACGAAAGAATCTTGTCCTTGGGCGGAAACACCGGCAACGTCTTCTATGATTGGTTCATTGGCCGTGAATTGAACCAGAGAATCGGCTTCTGGGACATCAAGTTGTTCTGTGAGTTGAAGCCGGGTTTGTTGCTCTGGCTTTTGATCAACTTGTCTTGTATCCACCACCAATACCACACCTTTGGCAAGGTCTCCGACAGTCTCATCTTGGTCAACGTCTTAGAGGGCTTCTACGTCTTGGACGGGGTCCTCAACGAAGAAGGTGTTTTGAGCATGATTGACATCACCACCGACGGGTTTGGATTCATGTTGAGTTTTGGCGATTTGGCTTGGTTGCCCTTCTCCTACTCCTTGCAGGCACGCTACTTGGCCGTCGAGGCCAACCACTTGGACTTGGGCTTGCTCAATTGCCTGGCCATCTTGGGTCTCATGGCCTTGGGCTACTACATCTTCCACTCGGCCAACAAGCAAAAGTCTTTGTTCAAACAGGGCAAGTTGGACCACATGAAGAGCATCCCAACCAAGACCGGCTCCAAGTTGTTGTGCGACGGCTGGTGGGGAACCTCGCAACACATCAACTACTTTGGTGATTGGTTGATTGGGGTCTCCTGGTGCTTGACCACCGGTTTCCAGACTCCTTTGACCTACTTCTACGCTATTTATTTTGCATCTTTGTTGATCCACAGACAAGAGAGAGACGAGGCAAAGTGTTCTGCCAAGTATGGTGAAGCCTGGGAAGAATTCAAGAGAAGAGTTCCATACAAGATAATTCCATATGTTTATTAAGCGGGAGTGTGTGAAAAGGAGAGATTGTGAATAGTTTGTATATATTGCTTTGAAGATAAGTTATCGAATGAGAGTCGAGTGTAGTTTGCATTGTGTTACGTGAATATCACTCGTTTCACCAGTGCTTCTCCGAAGTTCATACAGACAAGCTTAAGGTCCAAACTTGAAGGCCACTAGCTACTTACTACATGTTGGAGGCCCTACCCACCTCTTTTCTACTCCTTCTAATCGTATATTGTATATTAATATTTAAACTTTTCTATTCATTCTTCTTTTCATGGTCAACTTGCTTATCAAAAGCCAGGTACGACACCTCCAAGGACGAGATCCAGGTCAAAGCAGACAACAAAATGCCAAGGAGAATGACGGAAACAATGATACACAGTAACAAGCCAGAAGTGAAGAACTGGTAGCGAGTGAAGACACCAGAGGCAGTGGCCTTGGCGGCACCCTTGTGGCCGGAGGAAGCTTGCACAGGTTCGTCGACTTGGACGTCAACTTCAGCAGACTCAGTCTTGATAAAGTCTTCAAACTCTTCGAGACTCTGCTCAACCTCCTTCATGACAATGTCGTAGTCCTCCTTCTCGAGGTTGTCGGCTCTCTTTTTGCGGTCAAAGTTGACGTCTATGTTCAAGTTGTCGTACAACGAGTCCTCGATCTTGTGCTTCAACGAGTCAATGTCAAAGGATGGTCTGGCCTGGATGATGAAGTCGCCATTGCCGTGCTCCTGGACAATCTTGTCAATGGATGAGTTTTCAATGTCGAGGACGACAATGGATGAGGAGGAGGAGCCTGGACCGTAGGCAACCTCACAGCTCGAGTCGAACGCAAAGTCAAGTGCCTTGGCGTCGGCGTAATGCACTCTCTTGAGGAGCTGGCCTTCTGCCGGCTCGCCAACCTCCAAATTGCCAACACGATAGATGGTTAATTGCTTATCGTGGGACAGACACAACTCCTTAGATAACTTGCTGATAGAGTGCGCAACAACGGACGAATCCACAATGTTTTGCTTACTTGCAAGCTGCAAACTGTTCGAGTAGATGGCCCCGGTGTCGCTGAAGGCAGCAACGACCCCAATTAATGGAACGATCCCGGTGAATCTCATGATGGTTGTGATAACTGTCGTGTTTGTTGAGTCAAAGTTTTTTTTTTATTTGGCTGCCTTTCTATTTATCGGGAGGTGTGTGTGCTGCCCGAAAAAACATAAAAGATAACATGGCCGACGTCCCTAAGTAAGTAGCGGAGAAGGAGCTGGAGAGGGAGAGAGGTGGAGAGGAATTGGAGGTGGCCCAGATGATTGAAGAGGGCGGCCGAGTGGCAACGGATTGAACCTGGTACTAACCTGTCTAGACATGTGGTGCAAAAGCTAGTCTTTTACACAGCTGCAATGATTATTTTCCCGATCGTAACGTTTTTCGTAGGGCAATGGGTGTTTGACAAGAACGCCATCTGGAGTGGAGGAATCGCTGCTCTCGTGGCCAACATTGTGTTGATCTCGTTTGTGGTTGCCGCCTTCACCGAAGAGAATGTTGTTGAGGAGACCAAGAAGGACCAGTAGTCCGGGGTCTTTGTATATAGTAGCGTATATGTGAATAAAAGCACGAAAAATAAAAAACAACACCGATGGTCCACCAGTTGTCGTTCGTATCGCTGATACCCCATAACAAGTACATCCAGACGGTGTCGACGTTGCGGGCGCTCACAGGGCAGTTGTCCCCGCAGCCCATCTCGACCTACACGTTGATTACCAAGCCCCACAATGTGTTCAAGCCCAAGTTCGAGCCGGGCAAGATCAACCAGATCGAGCAGTACTACATGAAGTGCACCACCATATGGAGCAACGGCGACGGCTTGGATATCTCCGCGCCCATCTTGGAAAACGACGAGGTTTTGGTTGACAAGTTGTTCGATGTCAAGACCCAATTGACCTGGAGTCTCCAGATTGCCGACATCCCAGTCGCTGGCAAGAACCAGATGTGTTCCGCCCAGACCATCAACGAAACCACCTTGGTACACACACACTCCATCGTCAAGGACGAAGAAAACGGCTCCAAAGACTCGTTTCTTCAGTTTTTGGAGGATTTGGGCTACGATTTGCTCAACCAGTACTGGATCTGTGGCGTACGCTTTTTCCATGGCGACGCCGTCATTGAGATCTTCAAGGTGTTCATCCGTGACGACGCCACCCCCAGCGTGCCGGACAAGATCAGGTTGAAGTTGTTGGACGAGCTGAACACCTTCCAGATCAAGTTGTATATTAACGTGGCCAAGGCCACAGATGTGGATGTGATTAACCAGGGAACTAAAGAGTTATTGAAGTTGCAGGAAATATTGAAGAACTTGTTTACTTTGGAGATTCCAGATAGGATGTTTATGGATATGAGGTTGAGGAAGTGAGCAGCAAGAGCTTCCGAGTTTATAAGAGATGGGAAGACATAGAATGGAGCAACAAAATATTCGAATAGCTTCACTGTCTTGATTGACCAGCCACAAGGCATTTTGTGCTTTGAACTATCTGATATTGGGAAGGTAGACTACACCTCCCTAATCAGAGAAGGCGTACCAATGAAGTTCAAAACTGCAAATATAGGTGAGTTACTGAGCTAGCACCAGAAAGCATCTGAGTGACCACCCATTTAATATAATAACAGAGTAGGTCACCAAAACGGCACCTCTCACGAGTTCTGACGGAACTGCCTGAAGTCTGGTGCAGACCAAACTTGGACCACAGCTAAAATTATAGAAAGTCAAAGTGATAAAGACGAGGATAGTGCTGCTTCCAGCTTGGAGTTAACATCACACGCATGGAACAGGCTTATTAAAGGAACAGTAGTGTCCTTTGGACCTTTGTCGACTCTGTCACTTGGACGACTGACCCCAAAACTCTTACCCAACTACATAGCTTGTCTATTTACATGTACATTAATGAATAAGATCTATTTGAGCTGTAACCTCACTCTGAATGAAAAAGAAACTATCAGAGCTGTAGTCTGAGTCGGTAGGCCAAACATTGACAGCCTTCCATTGAGTTCTAGCAAGTAGTTTCCCCCAGTGGCTTACTGCACTGGCTCGGTGTGGGAACCCTTGACTCCCTTAACCTCCACTTTCAGCCCAAGCAGGTACGTCTCACCCTTGTGCTCGTCCTGCTTCACCTGCTCGATGGCCTTCTGGAGGTCCAGCAAGCTCATTGGCTTGGTGGGCTGACGATCGCTCTCAATCAACCTGAAGTGGGCGTTGTTCTCGTGTCCCAAGGTTTCTTCCTCAGGAGAATCGTATAAATTGGCAATCAACAGCATCTGCTCCCTCAATGCCTGAAGGAGTTCCTGCCTCTTTTCACTGGTGATATCTGTCTTGAGTCCTGATAACTTCATGATCTTGATTAATGTTTCCTCTGACACATCCAGTTGGTGCTCTTTGAGAAGGTCTTTGGTGGACCAGGTAGGTGTGGACAAAAGCTTGGTCACCTCATCTTTGGAAAGACTGTACTGCCTAGTACAAACGGTTGCTATCGTTTGTCGTAAAGTTCTGAAAGGGACTGTTCTTATTGAGATCATGTCTTTAATCTTTTGTGTGGGAGAATCGCGATGAACAATTACATAGTGAAGGGAAGAGAAAGTATGCTTGCCAAACCTTAACTAGCTATAAGGAATAACAAGCAAGAGACCTCTCATTACACTCCGCTCGACTACACTTGGTTTATCTTTCTATCTTTTATTATACACTATACGTTTTTGATGTGCTACTTCAACTTCTCCAACTCGCCCTTCTTCTTTTCAAGCTGCTTCTTCTTCTTAGTCAATTCCTTTTGTCTGGCAGCATCCTTGTCGACGGCACCTTGGATCTTGTTGTATGTCTTTCTTTGTCTCTTTGTCATCATGATCTTCTTCAATTCCTTTTCTTCTTCCTCTTCGTTGGCTCTCTTCTTGGTGTTCTTCTTGGCCTTCTTGGACTCTTCGGCAGCGATGGTTTCGTATTTCACACCAGCAGCTTCCAATTCCAATTCTCTTTGGGCCTTGATGTCCTCATCTTCCTCCTCCTCGTATTCTTCGACGTCTTCATCGTCTTCATCGTCATCTTCATCGTCCTCGGCGTCATCGCCTTCCTTTTGAGCAGTTGGGTTGTATCCACTGGCATCACCCCATGGGGACAAGTGAGGAGGCAAGACTTCACCAGGAGCGTACTCGTTGACAGGCAAGACTTCGCCCTTGTTGATACAGTCAAAGATCCATTGAGGTTGAATATAAGTTCTACCAGCAACCTTTTGAGTCAACTTTGGTCTGTCGACGATCTGATGGGTGATGTTGGACAAGTTGAGCTTCTTGTACTCTTCCGGTTGGTTCAACTTGAGGTCATCCAAAGCAACTTCGGAGACAATGGTGGAACCGCATGCAACAATACAGAACTCCAAGATGTCAAGAGGCACTTCACGGCCAACAAAGAAGACAAACTTGGAGAACAAGGTGGAGAGAGGAGAGGCAAACTTGGAAGGTTGGTTCAACAAGTCCCCGGCGGTCTTGTTGTTGGACTGGAACTCGTCCAATTGGATGTCCTCAACGTTTTCTTCGCCTTCTTGGTCTTCTTCAACTTGCTCATCGTCAGCGTTGATGGCGTGGGAGATTTGATCTCCGCTCAACTGCTTGCCTTCTTGCTCAACAGCATCTTCAATCTTTTGCTGTGGCAATAATGAGGTACCATCTTCCGACTTCAAGACAAATGCGGAAATACCACCAATACCCTTCAACTTTTCAATGTTAATGGTAGGAGGGTAGATCAAGTTGGCATCTCTGTACAATCTAAACAAGATGAAATGCAATAAGGTGGAGTAGAACTCCAAAAAGGTCAACATGATTCTGAAGTCAATGTCGGTGGGGATGTTGGTTGGGAACTTGAAAGGAACCAACCATCTGATTTCCTGGCCCTTGATGGTGGCCTGGTAGTAGACACCCTTGATGGAAACGAAAACCTTCTTCAACACTCTCTCCTTGGCAACGTACGCCAACCACTGGTTGCACAACTTCTCGGCCTGGCGGGTCACTCTGTGGGAAACGGCATCGGTGGCTGGCATGTTGGCAAACAAAAACAACATGTTCAATGGATCGTCAATGTCTCTGAGAGCATCCAAAAAGGTGGGATATCTTTCTTTGATGATGTGATCTAAGGTGTATCTTGGTCTGTTCTTTTCCAATCTTTGGGCATCGTGGATCTCGTTTCTACCAAGAGCTCTTTGCAACTTCTTAGCAAACGTCTTGTGCTCTCTGAACTTGTTCAAGACAGGCTCATGCATTAAGTATTGAATGTCCTTGGCGTAGTAGAAGGTGACAGAAGCTGACTTCCCTTTGTTAGCCTTTCTCTTGTTTCTAGGTTCTCTTGGATAGATCCCCTTGAAAATACAGAGACGACGGAAGTCGGCAAGCGACACCTGCAACTTCTTAACTGCTTGAGTTCTGGTAATGAAGTTCTTAGCATTACCAGAAGTACCTTTCCTCTTAATCTTGGCCATTGTACAAGTAGTTGATAATTTTTTGAGATGTGAGATGCGATGAAAAATTTGTGCTAGAGATGCGACGCACAGGCTAACAATAAGGGAAGTTTGATAAAAGAGCGAAGGGTCCCTGATAGAGAAGAGTTTGGGTTGTGAGAGGCGAGCACAGCGTAGCTTGAGGTTGTTTGTAGGTATTAGAGGGGTTGGAGGATACTAGATGACAGGTATTGAGCCTGTGGTTGGTGTTTTCTATTTTACCAGCCAAATGGTGTGAGATGAGCTGCGATGGGATGAGGTAACCAAACGGAACTTAGGTTGTGTACTAGAAATTGGTCAAATTGAACTGTGGAGGGTTCAATGAGTGATTTATAGGTGATAAGTAAGTTATGGGACCCAGAGATAGTCGATCGGGTGCTACTTTGATGGTACTGTGTGGAGAGCTCTTCGATTTTGCAGCCGATGAGATGGCGAAGTAGTGGTATGCCACCCCAATTATCAGGGTAGTTGATTGGTTTGATAGGCTCCTACGACCACTAGCAGACCGTCACAGCTACCGATATACCCAGAAAGCTACATTCTTGGTAATGTGGAGCCCAGCAGCAATGGCTGCAACACCTCACTCCAACACTCCAACACCTACTGTAAACATTGAAGGAGAACCTTTCACTAGAGGTAAAAGCTTAGCTTAACTAGGAGGGCGCATCCTCTCGGTAGGCTCCACCACTGTGCTGCAACTCAGCGGTTCTCACGATTTCCAAGATTATCCAATGAGCAACACAAAGCGGGATTGGGAACCAATAAGGCGGAGAAGAACACTCCCGAGGCTAGTGAGAGTCACTCAACTGTTGCAAGCTGCCTCTCCTGGCATATAAGTCTCATTTGTACCAACTCTCGACTCATTTCTACTCCACTGGCCTTACTTCCCCCAACTTTCTGCTCCTCCACTCACCTCCACTTTTTGTTGGCCGAGAATATGTAGAACCTCCTATCCACTATAATCAGCAGCAATCTTCGAGATGAGTTAGTTCTCTAACGTAGGCAACCCACAAGGCCCGTACAACGCTCAAACCACTTGTAGACTTCATTTATCCACCATATACCCACTTGCCACTTCTACCGTCCACGAAAACCTCGCACATTCGGCGGTGGCCGCTCGTGGGTGCCGGGTATGATTTTGGCCATGTGCTTGATCTCTCGAAGCTCTGCGAAAAAACCAACCCGTGGCATGTCATTCGAAGACGTCTTAAAACGTGGGGACGACTTCCTACTTCAATACCCTAGACAGTCTACATGGTGGAACTACGCCTCACACTTTGCGTGTGGGTTTATGATAGTGAACGCCAAGATCGCCATGAATCTCATTTACAAGCCGTCACTTCACAACATTGAGAAATTGGATGCCGCCTTGGCGAAGGCAAGAGAGGAGAACAGATCGCTTTTGACGGTGATGAACCACATGTCTGTGGTGGACGACCCGGCCTTCTACGCCGCCTTGCCTCTCCGCTACCACTTTGACATCGATACGATCCGGTGGGGGTTTGGCGCCCACAACATCTGTTTCTCCACGCCCATGAAGTCGTGGTTCTTCAACTTGGGCAAGATCTTGGGAACCAAGAGGTTTGGCGAGGGCCCTTTCCAGGACTCCTTGGACGCGGCCATCCGTATCTTGAGTCCTGACGACACCTTGAACTTGGAGTGGACCACCGGGGTCAAAGACGCCCAGAAACCCACCGCCTTACAGGAGATCAACAAGGTCAAGTCGCCATCCAAAGAGTTGGTCAGCCTCATTAGACCCAGTCCCGAGGGCACCAACGTGCTCATGTCCAAGTCCCCCTTCATACGAACCAAGACCTCCTGGTTCCATGTGTTTCCCGAGGGTTTCGTGTTGCAGCTCCAGGAGCCATTCAACAACTCCATGAGATACTTCAAGTGGGGTGTTTCCCGTTTAATCTTGGAGGCCACTAGGGCCCCTGTGGTTGTTCCGATCTTCTCGTACGGGTTCGAGAAGGTGGCCCCCGAGGACCTGGCCGAGGCCGGTATCAAGAGATTCTTGCCAGCCAACTTTGGAGCAGAGATCCACATTGCCATCGGAGACGCCTTCTCCGATGAGAGAATCGAGCACTACAGACAGAAGTGGAGAGACTTGTGTAACAAGTACATTGACCCGCTGAACCCCACAGACCTCAGTGAAGACTTGAAGAACGGCTCAGAGGCACAATCCTTGCGCTCCAGCTTGGCTGCCGAGCTCAGAGAAGCTGTCTTGGGAATCCGTGAGTCCTTGGGCGTTTTCAAGCCCGAAGACCCAAGGTTCAGAGATCCACGGTACTGGAAAGAGTACACCAAGTCCGAGGGAATGAGCGATCCCGACGTTAAGTTCATCGGTAAGAACTGGGCGGTCAAGAGGTTCCAAAAGCATCTTCCAGAGTACTCGGACGATGAATAGACAAGACTTGCCTCTGTGACTTTTCTGCTGGACCATGTATGTCAGCATTAGTGTTCCACCTTTGGGTAGCATATAACTATTTAGAATTAAATACATGTATATAGTCAGTGTATTGATGTAGGAGACAAGCAAAATGTTCGAAAAAGAGGTCCCTGCTGGTAACTATTCCCTAAAGTTAGAGTGAAGCAGATCATCACAGACCCATTACCACACAACCAACATCAAAAAAGAAAGAGAAAACCTCTTGGACTCCATTATCAACCTCCCACACCTCCAATAGCAAAAAAGAATGCGAATTCTGTGGATCGAACACAGGACCTTCAGATTAACTGTGACTGAATCTCTTCAGTCTGACGCTCTCCCAACTGAGCTAAATCCGCAAACAACCCACGCCGGGAGTCGAACCCGGAATCTTTTGATTAGAAGTCAAACGCGTTAACCAT